>PVKS010002902.1:0-111343 GCA_004027875.1 Aplodontia rufa | reverse complement strand
ATGCAGCTGGGGGCCATGGATGCAGCCGGGGGTCATGGATATGGTGGGGGGTCCATGGATGCAGCTGATAGACACCTTTACAGGAGTTTTTCTGCTCTCTTCCCCTTTCCCCACTCAGCACCTCCTTTCAAAACAAGCTCTAAATCCCCTCCATAATCAGGAATCATTTGAAAGGGGTAACAAAAGTTTAATGCATTATCCCCTTAGTAGCATTTAAATTTTAACTGGGGACAAATTTTGAGCAAAGGCAGGTCACTCTAACAGGATTCCAAGTGGCAGAGAGGCACAGTTGGGAGGACTGTGGGAGAAGAGAACCTGCCTCCCGTTTCCTTTGGGGACAACTTAGGTGGTCCCCACTTGGCCAGCTGGCAGCAGGACTGGAAATGGAAGCTATTTATTCAGGGAACTCTGACCACAGGACTATTAAAATCCCTTGGAAGCCGGGACAGCTCTCTACTCTGCTCCCATTAAAATGGCTTGAGCTCCCTGCCAGCCGGTGGGCCTGGGAGTGACCTCTTTCCCCACCTATTCCCACATTAGAATTTTGCCAACAAATACATTTATCCTCCGATTGTCACAGAATTCACTGAACTTAGACACATCTCTGATTCTTTTCAAAGCATTCTCCTTGTGTGGCTGTACTCTGCTTTGTGAATTGGTGTTCAAGATACACTGCATCTGTCTGTAATGTGTCCCATGTCCTCCTTGTGTTTGGGTAAAGTCACCAGTTTTGGCATCTTCATGCCCAGTGAGGGGAACAAAATTCATCGGTTCCAGGAATTCTGTGCCTACGCCTAGGAAATCGCGTGCACACTGTTCCATTATTGCTTGCTGGTGTGACTGAGAAGTTTGAAGGAACTGTCTCTGGGTACTCCAACCCGCCCTAAGCATTCAGCCCTTCACATTTTTATCCGTGTGAATTGAGGGCACCTTTCTGGTGCACCTGCGAGGGACAGTATGGGTGACACCGTTCATCCACATTGAATCGAGCGTGGATTCCGTCTCTAGAAATGCATTCCCCTGGGCACAACCAGCAACAGACGCTTCAGGCAACTCCAGACTATGTGCGAAGGAACTTTCCACCTTTCCGGTGCTTGGAGACATCTGTTCGGTGAAACTGGGGTCTCAGTGGAGATTTTTTGGAAACTAAAAGAAGGATCCCCTCCCTTCTACTCTGTTCCTGGAAAGACTAAGTCGCTGCCCTAATGTGTTTCTCTCTGTGCTTATCCACCCAGCTTCGGTGGGCTCCCTTGACCACTTCACTTCAGAGGATGAAAACCCCACCAGTGTCAAAACCTAGCCAGATTTCAGGCTCCACGGAACGCATGGGTGCTCTCCGTGCTGGGTGCTGAGAGTCACAATGGCCAGTGACAGGGGCCCTAGTGCCCATTAAGTAGGGCCCAGTGCTGCACATGCGTGCAGAGCGCTCCAAGGACATAGATGAGGGAGGAACCAATGCCGTGGAGAAATTAAGGACTTAGTGGAGTTCCACAAGCTTTCAGAACCAAACCTGATTGCTTCCTTTCATTAAAGTCACTCAAACACGCAAGCATTTATATAAACATCAGGGTTTTTCTCAGTGATTCTGTGGGATTTCTAAAATGTGCATCTATTTAGTCTGAGATGAAACACTGGTTTCAGGATGAAAAAAATTAAACATGCATTCCTCAGCTCTCAGACGTCAACCACAAACTGAAATCCCAAAAAGAGTCATTAAATCACGATGTGTGCTTAAAATAACAAATTTGAAACAAAAAAATGTTCCAAGACATTAAACTTCAAAATGACCTCCGCCTGGAAGCCCTCTGAACTTGGGTCTGGACAACATTTGGGCCCCCTCGAAACAACAAGGGAAGCTTGCCAATTGGGAATATAAACAGGCAGGCACTGGTGTCCCTATGGGACACGGCATTCCTAACAAATCATCTTTGTGTGGATCTCGGGGTCCAGAATTGGCTTCAAAAATCCCATAGATATATTTTGTTTTTTTTTCCCCTGAAGATGCTAAGAAAACAGATATAGATGGGTTCACTTCACTGGGCCTGTGAACAGGAATTCCTCTTGGGAACCCAGAAGGGACAGATGAGCTATGAGCCCTCCAGAGGCAAAACTTCCCTGGACACAGGGGCTCAGCTGTGGAAAGAGGTGAGTGCTCTTTACAGAAACCTGCACACCTCTTCCAGCTTCTCCCGGCTGCCCCTCTGCAGAGAGGAAGACCTGCTGGCCTGTGGGAGCCCCTCTCTGAACACACATCTCTGCCCAGCCGGCTGAGCAGTCGTAACCAGATCAGACACATTTGCATAACCTAGTAACGATATTATCTTCAAAAACAATTGCTTTCTGACTTCACTGGTGGCTGGGTGCTTACAATCTATGAGAGGAAATCCAAAAGGACCAGGCCAAGTCCAAGAGCAAGGCATGACAGCAGAGAGGGTGCAAGAGAAGCAAATTGTGTCTTGAATGCTTCAAGAGTGTGCTTCCTGGAACCTGAGAACACGGGGTGACAGGCTTCCTGGGAGTGCAGGGCACTCTCCTGCAGAAGAGGGAGGAGCTTTTGTTTTCCTTGGCACCAGACGGATAGGAAGATGTTATAAAGATTCAGATTTGCATCAGTATGAACCCAACGTTTCAGCAGGGCTCAGCAAAGCAGCTGCCATCTAAGGCGGGAGGGATCCTTCCTAGAACTTGTTCAGGAATCACGGGAGAAGCTCCCTCCTGGTCCAGACCAGATTCTTCCGACGTGGGTCTGTTGAACCCAGATGGCCTGTATGTTCCTTGTGAGGGACACACTTTGTGTTTCGGAACTGGTCACCAGTCAGTGCCAGGGCTGCCTTCCCCGGGGAGCGTGGGTGGGGAGGTCGCCTGCAGGATGAGTTCTTTCCACGTTGGCAAGTGGGGATGCTATAAACAGTGTGCTGCTCTGCTCCAGATTCGCACAAACAAATGTGTTTTCACTGAAACTAATGTAAACATGTGCTTACTAACAAACACACTCACCCGAAGCAGTGACTCACCAAGCCGGCTTCCCTCTTCAGCTCAAACGCTAAGCCTATTTGTTTTAAACGCTAATCAAGGGGAAAACAAACCAAACCAGTGTGCATTTGTCTTTCTTAACTGCAGAACTTACTGAACACAAAGCCAAAGGCTGGCTGCCTCCAGGTAAGCAGGACAGTGTCTCATGAGCGCATGTAGGATAAAGGCCACCGTGTCATCAAAGGTCCCCATGTGACCCCATCCGCAGCAGGAACATGCCACCTGCCCCTTTGAGAATCTCCTTAACACAATGTTCTCCATTTCCATCCATTTTCCATATAATGCCATTATTTCATTCTTTATGACCACGTAGAACTCCGTTGTGTAGATATACCACAGTTCCTTCACCCATTCATCTGTTGACAGGCACTGGAACGGCGCCATAATTTGGCTGCTGTGAATTGTGTTGCTGTAAACATTGGAGCTCAGATACCACTAGGGGATGGTGATTTCAACTCTTTTGGATAAATACCAAGGAGTGGGATAGCTGGGTCATATTGTGGTTCTGTTCCTAATTTTTTGAGAAATCTCTACATTTCTTTCCAAAGTGATTGTGCTAATTTGCAGTCCCTCCAGTTTGTAAGTGTTCCTTTCTCCCCGCAACCTGGCCAGCATTTATTATTATTTATATTCTTGAGACTTGCCATTCTAACTGGGGTGAGATGAGATCTCTGCGTAGTTTAGATTTGTATTCCTCTGATTTCTAGATGTGTTCAACATTTTAAAAATATACGTATTGGTCATTTGTACTTTTCCTGTTGAGAAATGTGTATTTAGATCATTTCCCATTTTTTGATGTTTTGGATACATTTTGTGATTCTTCATATACTCTGGATATGAATCCTGTGTCAGAAGAATCGCTGACAAACATCTTCTCTTGTTCGGTAGCTCAGAAAGTTGAAGGTTAAATGTTTGCCCTTACATGTGGAAGCTAGAGAGAAATAAGGAATAAAACAGGGATCTCATGAAAACAGAGGGAGAGCAGTGTAGGAGGGACTCCAGGGCAAGCATGGAGGGTTGGGAAAGGGTAGGAACTGTAGGATCAAATCAACCAGAGTAGTCCACGTGCATGCGTGAATATATCATAATGCATTCAATTTTTAGGTAATTAATAACACGCCAGTTAAAAACAACAAATAAATAGGGGACACCGGTAGATTAGAGGAAGGGGACTGGGGAGACAGGCGGGGAGGAAAGGGGAAGCGCTGTGGATTGCAGAGGAGTAACAATGCTTTGCATTCATGAATATGTCAAAGCGAACCACACTACCATGTGGTTATTAATATAGGAGAATCTGAAAAACAAAGTGAAATAGAATAAAATGAAAGATTTAATTTCTATTATGATAAACTTAAAAAAACCCAAGAATCTCAAGAATGCTCAAAGGATTGTACCATTGTTATTCCAAGGGGCACATCAGTCACCAGGGAATCGAGGATGGCTATTAGGGTCATTTTTATCCAATGACACCTCCATACCCGAAGAAGGGAAGGTGGAAGGTTGTTTACCCAACAGTGTAAACACCAGAAGCATCCACACACCAGGATCATTCTACAGGAATTTAAAGCACCATCGTGTAATGAAAGATAGTGTGCTGTGGCTCCTTCCTGGGCTGTGGAGATGAGTCGTAAAGCCACCCTTGATGCCCAGGCAACTGTCAGCACGGGTAGAGGCACAGTGAGCTCCCTCCCGACAGAGCAGAGGGGACGCCACTGGGGCTGCTCCAGGAGGCAAGAAGCTCATCCGGTTCACTTTTATACTGAGCTAAAGAGACTCCAGGTAAGCACGGAGACTTTCCGGATGTTCCTCAGCCTGTCGCAGATTCCCCAGTAAGCAATCTCCAGGTAAGCGTCTCCCAGGATGGCTGGTGCTTCAGGGCTACCCGGGAAGACCCGGGGTTTGCAATTGAAGATCTCTAGAGTGCGGATCTACCAATGAACCTTGCTGCTTGGCTTGGGGTGACAAGACAGTGTCTCTCATACCAGTTTAGAAAGCACACTTGGCTGGAAGACAAGAGAGGTGGCTCATGATGAAGTTCTAGAACTTTCAAGCCTGGGGAGCCTAGCTGAAGGACCCCTCAGACCCTCCATTCCCGGCCCGTTACGGGAGAGGTTACACCCAGCCATCCGCACCCCTCTGCAGCGCTGCAGGCTCGGTGCTGTGTGTGACTCCGCAACGCGTGGGATTTGCTGGTGCACAGAAAGTGCACTGGACATGGAGCCGTGGCAGGGACTGGTCCTGCCACTTGCTGCTCCCTCAGGCTGACACTGGCAAGCTTCTAATGTGCCCAAGACTTCGGTTTTTCTATTTCTAAAATAAAGAATCCTTGACTTTTGAGGTGGTTGTGAGAATGAAATTTGAAGTGATTTCGGCAGAGTGACTTGCAAAGGGAAGGCCCTGAGCGCCAACAGTATACTGATATCTACGGAGCACCTAATATACGCGGAGTGCGTCCCGTTCCTCCTGTCCCCCATCTTCACGAGCACCTTACGAGCAGGTAACGCTGCGCACGAGGAAATGGAAGGTTAGCAGAGAGAGGAAGCTCACTACATGTCATGCTGGTTTTCGCTTTTTAAGGAGCCAAAACAGTCATTATTCATCCAAATGATGGTGGACGTATTCGAACATTTCCTCTGCTCCTTCTGGGGCAATGACAGCAGTGTGAGTATATTAGCCACCAGAGAAAATCTGTCTTATTAGTTCACATTTTTTCTCATTTTTGGCCCCAGAATTTATTACCTGGGCCGTTCACCTGCCTCCACCACTAGACTCTGGCCCAAATAATTTCATTTTATGCCACAATCAGAGACTTGCGTCAGCTCTGGGCCATCAACAGGACCGCTCTGGGGTGCAGAGTCTTCATAAAGGGAGTTGGGGGCAAAGGCCACGTAGCTGGGAGAGGCGCACACTTCCCCAAGAGCTCTGGAGAAGCTGGCTTCTTCTCTTAGACCTACGTGCCTCCTGTCTTCTCTCCACGATGCCTTCCACAACCCCTCTCTCCGTCACCTTCCCTTCCATCTGCCACACTCTTGCTTTCCTTTGAGAGTATATTTGCCCTTTTGAAAATGGTGTATATTGAAGGAGTACCCTGTACAAATGCTCTCTGATTTACGATGGGGTCTATCTCCTGAAGGACCCATTGTCAACTTGAATTGCTGCACCTGGTCCACCTCTGCAGAGCATCGTGGCTCAGCCACATAGCACATATTGTTGTCCACAGCGGCTGTGCCAAACCTTGCTGTCCTCTCCCTTCTCAACCTCCCTAGTAGCTGTCTTGTCTCTGATAACAGCCGTCCTGACAGGTGTGAGGTGCTATCTCGGGGACCTTCTCTTGGGTTTCCCTGGTGCTGAGTGACCCCAACCACCTTTCCATACACCTGTTGGCTACCTCTGTGTCCTTGGAGAAAGGTCTATCTGGGTTCTTAACCCATTTTCAATTGCTTTCGTTTCTTTCTTTGCTGGCGGGATTTTGTGTCCCTGACATGTTTGGGATATTTCATTTTCTCGCAGTCCTCTGGCTGCCTCTTGGTCCTGCCAGGTGCTTCAATGGCTCTGCACAAGCTTTCTGAGTTTGATGCAGTCACACAAGTCTGCTTTTCCTTTTGGTGAACGTCCTGTCCCAAGGCCACCAACAAGGAGTGTTTCCCCCAGTGTTTCTTTCTAGGGATTCACAGTTCCACGCTTTGCTTGTGGTGCATGGTTCAAGACGAGGGTCCAGCTTCCTTCTTTTGCAAGTGGACATTCAGGTTTTCCAACGGCCGTTTATCCCTGTGGTATCTTCCTGCAGCCTTGTCAAACATGAGTGGGCTGAACGTGCACAGGTTGATTCTGGGCTTTCTGCTCCGTTCCCTTGGTCTCCAGGCCTGTTTTCGCACCAGTACCATGCTGTTTCGATCACTACCGCTTTATAATATCATTTGAAATCAGAAAGTGTGATGACTCCAACTTTGCCTTTTTTCTCAAGATTTTTTTTGGTCCCTCAGGGTCTTTTGTAGCTTCATGCAAAATTTAGAATTGCACTTTCTATTTTTAATGGTTAATCTGAATTGTCAACTTGAGTAAATTAAAATATGCCTAATATTAAGAGCCTCTGGGTGTGTCATTGAGGGTGTTTCTAGGAATGATTGGCATGTGGGATAGCGAAGAACTGAAGTGAAGTCCCACCCTAAGAATGGGCAGTACTGTCCAATAAGGTTTGAAGCTTGGATGGAATAAAAGTCAGAAGGACGAGAAATCAGCAGCAGGTGCAAGTTGGCTTCTTCTTGCACGGGTTCTTAATTGCTTGTGTGGTCTCCTGAGGTCTGATGGTCTCCTGAGTCCATCAGACTCCAGCTCCTCCACCCTTTCAAAGTGGACTCTGGCCAGCGATTCTGCAGGGAGTTTCCAGGTCTTGGGGCTGGACTTGGATGACATCGTGCACAGCTCATGGTTCCTCCAGCGATCCAGGCTGCAGGCTGCCAATGTGGGGCTGTCCAGCCTCTGGCTGTGGAAGCCGATGCGACAAACCCCTCTTCTATACATACCCTGTTGGTTCTGTTCCTCTAGAGAGCCCTGACTAATACATTGTCTGTGAAGAATGCCATTGGAATTTTGGTAGAGCTGATGTGGAATCCCTGTGTGCCATCAGGAAGTGGGGACACTGCTTCTTCTGCTCCACAAGGATGAGCTATCTCTCATGGCTCCCCATCTTCTCCGTCTGTTTCATCAGTGTTTCGTGGTTCTCCCTGCATGGCCCTTGTGAGCCCGCATTGCATGGGTCCCTAAGCATCTCCCCATGCCTTGTGGACATTCCTGCTGCAGGCTGCATGCTCTCGGTTGCGGTGAATCTCTCAGGAGCTCTACTTGGACCCCTGGTATGCACTTCCCTCCAGGTGCCCACTCCACGGCCTTTGGTTTTCCATAACTGTACCCAAAAGCTTATGCCCTCTTGCCACCCACTGTTGATTCCTTGTCGCTTCCATTACACATGCCATGGACCATCTCACTGAGATCCAAGTGAGGACAAGCACCCAGGCTCCAAGGAACCCATTCCTGAAGGTAGCTATCATATCCTCACTTTCCACCTAGGTAGTTTGTTCTCAGAGAGGGTGAGTGCTATCCTGGGTCACATAGCTTCTCAATCACAGAACCAGCAGGGAACCAGGGCTTTAGGAGAAGTTCAGTTTTGTGACCCCTCCCTCCTGCGAGCCCCTCCCAGAGCCTGCAGAAGAGCCTTGTATTTTGTGATCAGAATGTTTTCTGTACTCTTGTCCTTTGGAAACTCACAGAACTTGGAGTGGAACATGAGCACTGTTCCCCCTCACCCCTGCTCGGAACTGAGATCATCAGCCCTGGAACACGCGTGAGTTCATCACATGCCACACACCAGAGAGCAGAGTCCCCTGCCGCAGACCTACCTCCTTTTGAACAGTGTCGGTTTATGCAGCTTTTTCAGCACAGTTCCTTATTTGATGCTCCTCCGACTCCGCCAAGTGGGTGGGTGACCATTAGAGTCACAGGAGAGCACAGGAAGGCTGAGCAGGCCAGGGCAGGGACTGCTTCCTCCTCCTGCTGACTACTCTCACGTCTCTAAGCACTACTAGTTCCCTGAGTAAAGCAGATATTTTTATATATTACTAGCACGCGGTCAGGATATTAACGGAGAAACGGCCCATAGAGGTCTGGACATTGAGCCAGTGGACTACAGGACGACCAGGCTCCTGAACAGCAGCCCAGCCCTTGCTACTGTACTCCCCACGTCTCCCTGGGGTGAGGAGATCCAGGAGCCAGTGACTTCCTTCAGGTCACAGAGCAAGCGTGTGCTCAGGGCAGGTTGGGTTGGGTCATCACACCAGCCATCCCCCAGAGCTCTGGTTGACCTCAGTGCGTCCTTCCCTGCAAGAGCCTGACCTTGGCCGAGTTGCTTCTCCCCTGATCTTCCTCATCCATGAGCCGCAGGAGCACAGAGACAGCTGGAGAATGTTTCTCAGCGGACTCACCAGGCTGGAGGGCTCTGCCCACCGGTGACGAGACCTGCGACCGGCCCGCAGAACCTTTCTCTATCTGCTTCCAGGCCCTTTCTGTTTCCATTCTTTGTGGCATCTGCATTGCAGTCTGCAAGAATCCTGCGGGGAGGGCAAGTATAAAATACAGCTGCAGAAAATTGGGGGAGCCTCAGTCCTCATCGATCATACAAAAAAAAAAAAAATACCTGTTGCAAAAGTGATCAACAGCAACTGGGCAGTCCTGCAGTGTTCCTGGGGACTCCATGGCCAGTAGCCACCCTGCACCCTGGAATTAGGCCCGTCTGGCTCACCATGCTGTCCCAGCTGGTGTCGGTGAGCACCCAGCATAGACCTGCTGAGACTCACCGAGCTCCTCAGCCCACGTCCAGCCCCTGGCTGAGCAGGATGCAGGCACCCACCACGGACTGCCTCGCCTTACCCAGCACCACCTCCAGCCTCAGCCCCAGGGGTCTGGACAGCGGGTAAACTGTGGCTGAACCAAGCAAAGACCACAAGCTGGGAATGTGCCCTGCAGGGGACTCAGAGACACATTCTTCCTCCTGTTTCGGGCACCCAGCCATCATGGAAACCATCCCACCCAACCAGCTGCTTCCCCTCCTAAAGCCAGCCAGCGCCTCTTTCCTCCCGCAATTTACCTGTAAATATGAACAGACAGAAGCAGCATTAATTTAAATTGGTTTGCTCATAATGCTCATTTGATATAGTCAATTTGAATGCAGGTAGATTAATATGTCTAGTTCTTATATTCAGAAGGGCACTTGTGCCTTTTTATCTCATTTATTGGACATCTTTATATTTCTTTATATTTATTTCTTTTAACTTTTCTTTTTTTTTTTTAAGAGAGAAGAACAGTGAGAGAGAGACACAGAGAATCAATTTTTATTGAGTTTTTTCACATGGCTTTCATTGCTCTAACACTTAGTTGTGTACATACATGGGTGCTGGGTTTTGAACCTGTGTACTTGCACATGCCTGGCAAGCGCCGTAACTGCCGAGCCACCGCTCCAGCTCCCTATATTTTGTTTTAAATGCATTCCCACCAGAAGATCATTAGTCACAGACCCTGTTTTTCTGCCTGTGGATAATAATTCAGTCCTCCCATTTCTGCAGGAGGTACCTTCCAAACCCCCTGGTGGATGCTGAATCCAGAGCCCATAGAGCTCTAGAGACAGGCAGGTTTTCCCCATGATAAAGTTTAATTCAAAGGCTAGGCACGAGAGAGACCAATAATCGCAAATCATTTAAAGCTGGCCTATCGTTCACTCTGGGGTTGTTTTGTTTAATATTTTCAGACTACGGCCGACTGCAGGTAGGGTGGAACTGCACACTTTCCCTCTGGTGAAGGTCCTCTCTCTACTCCACAACTCTGGGAATCCACAGCGGGTGCCCCGTCCTTCTTCATCAGCATGCCTGTGTCCCTTAAAGAAATGCCATCCTGCAGCAGACGCCGTCCACTAGTCGGGCCTGACCGTGTGTCCATGTGTGCTGTGAGGCACTAGAGAGAGCACGGGAAGCCACAGGGGCCCCCAGGCACTGGCCACTTCACACGGAGGCCCTGCTCCCCCGTGTTTCCAGGGTTCTGGAACCTAGAATGGGAATTGCTCACGATCAGAGGCAAAGACTTCCATCCCCTCCTATGCTCTGAAACAGCAAAGATAATAAAACAGACAACACTCTCTCCGAAAAGCTTCCTGGATCCTGAGGGTGTGACAAGTTCAGTCTAACATCAAGTGTATGCAGAGTCACCTTGAGACAAATCCTGAGAACAGAGCCGTTTGTTAGACGTGTTGGAGTGGGGCAGAAGTGGGAGGCGGGTGGGGGAGTGGAGAAAGAACATGAAGCCCAACAAAACTCTGAGGATGTGCTCAGTGAGGACCGAGATCATGGACAAAGCTACTGGGCGGATACCTGGGCCACCTAGATCTGCTCCATTCCCCGGAGCCACCTGTTTGCAAGCTGATGTGATCGATGTGTGATGCTCCCTGTTTCCTGGCTCACACTGCATCTCCTGCAGAGGTGTGTCTGTTTGTGTTCTCTCCGCTTCTCTCGCCCTTCCCGGCAGATGCCTGTGCTGGGAACCCACAACCACCACTTTCTTCAGTGACGGGAAACTTAGCCCCCTGTGCAAGTTCCTTACCCTCTCCGTGTTCTCTGCGAGGTCTCAAGTGTCGCCATCTGAAGCCAGGCTTGCCCCGGCAACTGCCTGACTCTCAGGCTGCTCATCAGGGTCGGATCATTTGTGGCAGCACCTGAAACCAGCCAGCGGCTTTCAACCAACAAACTCTCCCAAAGCCAAACGTCACTTGCTCCATTGCCACATTCCGTCTGACTTTTTTTTTAAGAGAGAGGGACAGTGAGAGAGACTGAGAAAGAGAGAAACAACTTTATTTAGTTTTCACATGGCCTTAGTTGCTCCAACACTTAGTTCTGTTCGTGGTGCTGGGGTTTGAACTCGGGTCCTCGTGCTTGCCAGGCAATTGCCGAAATCGCTGAGCCACCGCTCCAGCCCCCTGAATTTTTTTTTATACTTAGAATCAAACCTAGCTATCCTTTGGTGAGCACCTGTCCTTGTTCAGCAGCTTGTAAATATTTTAATTTTCCCCATCTTCCCACCCCTGTGAGCGTGAGAGCTCACTGTCTCCTTTTCCCAGACTAACACCCTGGGGCTCAGACCTGCCGGCCCTCTCTCCCCTCCTCTCTTCTCTGTCTTGCCTCCCCTGCCTCTCGCTGCCCACCTCTGAGGGTCATTGCTGTCCTCTGCCAGTCCCCAGAGGAGGCAGCCCTCTGGCTTGCTACACTGTGACCTGGTGACATCCTCAGGAAGGTACTACGTGTCTAGTTTTCTAAGTGGAAAAGCAGAGTTCAGAGACGTACCCAGAAAGACGTGTTTAGCGATTACCAGACAGGAAACTATCTGTTCTCTTGACTTGCACTTAAATATTCTTTTCAAAAACCAATCTTCGCTCCGGAGTCTCAGGGATGGTGCAGAACTTGGAGTGCGCTGTGCAGTAACACACTGGGATCGCAGCTGAAATCTTTGCTTGATCCTGAACTGGAGCTGGGGATGGTGCGCTGGGGGTGAGAGAGGGTGGAGGGGAAATCTTGTAGCAACAGCTCCTCCAGACCTATTGCATCTGAAGCCTTGTGGGAAGCCTTGCTGCTCCCAAGAGGAGGCTTGTAGAGTACTATCATCTCCAGGTGACCACATCTAGACATCTTTGCTGCATTCGGACATTGTCTCAAAAGCTGTACCAAAGGCCAGATTAAAGCCCTGGGTGTTTACCTGGGAGGAGCAAATGCAGAGGGGAGTGTAATCAATTAGGACACTCAGAGGAGGGCCCTGTGGTGGGATGGGCCAGCTGAGTGGCAGTCCTTTGGCAGGCCCGTCTGCCGGGCAGAGCCCTCCTGAGAGGCTGCTGATAAATGATTTATCTGGGACTCCCTTGGAGGAGGACAGGATGGGTCTGTCCAGCAGCCATCCGCCTCCCAGCTCTGGGGGCCACAGTTCACCCCTGGGGAGACCTTGCCCTCAACTTCCCAGAAGCACCCCAGCTCCTCAGGGGGTGCCCAGCCA
Organism: Aplodontia rufa; assembly: GCA_004027875.1. Taxonomy (NCBI): domain Eukaryota; kingdom Metazoa; phylum Chordata; class Mammalia; order Rodentia; family Aplodontiidae; genus Aplodontia; species Aplodontia rufa. The sequence goes on along the minus strand of PVKS010002902.1, from coordinate 98,731 downwards.
AACGGCGTGGGATTCCATTCTCCAGGCAGTGATTTGATACACACATCCCGGGGAAGGATACTGACGAAGAATCTGGTTGCCTTTTCTCCATAAAGCAAGCTGTCCTGCAATGAGTAGCGTGCCCTCCAGCTACAGGCAGTGGTTGTTAAACAACTCCTAACAGTTTGTAGAGCAAAATCCTACTCTAGGTTCCACTTTTTCAATGTTATATTCAATTTTCGTAGACCATTAAGTATTGCATATCATGCTATTTACATTTTGTTTATTTATTTAAAGAGAGAAGGATAGTGAGAGAGAGAGAGTAAGAGAGAGAAAGAGAGAATAAATTTTATTTAGTTTTTTCATATGGCTTTTATTGCTTGGACACTTTGTTGTGCATGTGGTGCTGGGGTTTGAACTCACGTACTCATGCATGGCATGCAAGCGCCGTAACCGCTGAGCCACCACTCCAGACCCTGCTATTTACATTTTAGAGTAAGTTTACCAAGTGCCTAATAACGTATCTTGCATTTGATTGAGGTTGGTCTGAACTATGGAATAGCGTAGAAAGAATTGACGTCTCAAAAACATTGATCATTAACCCTCCATTTACCCAGTTTTAAAACTTTTTTTACAAAGTTGAATTAAAGTCTGACATTTTTCTTTTAGTTTTTTTTTTAAGAGAGAAGGACAGTGAGAGAGAGAGAGAAAGAAAGAGAGAATCAATTTTTATTGAGTTTTTCACATGGCTTTCGTTGCTCTGACACTTCGTTTTGTACGAGGGTGCTGGGGTTTGAACCCGTGTACTTGCACATGCCAGGCAAGCACCGTAACCACCGAGCCACTGCGCCACCCCTCCAGCCCCCGTATTTTTCTTTTAGATAGGTAATAAAATCACACTATAGCAATATAGCCACATCAATGTTTATAGAAGCACAATTCACAATAGCCAAATTATGGAACCAGCCCAAATATGCATCAGTAGATGAATGGGTTTTAAAGATGCAGTAGATATATTCACAGTGGAGTTTTACTCAACCATAAAGAATGCAATCATGCCATTTGCTAGTAAATGGATGGAAATGGAAACATCACGCTAACTGAAATAAGCCCCACCCAGAAAATCAAAGATTGAAAGTTTTCTCTCATAGGCGGAAGCTAGAGCAAAATAGGGAAAGAAGGAGGGGAGGATGGGATTTCATAAAGTTTTAGGGAAGGTCAGTGGAGTAGACGACAGAGATGAGAGGGGGAGGAGGGACAGGACGGGGAGGAAATGAGGAAGGAGTGTAACGAAACCATGCTATGTGCGGATGTAAAAAATACAAGGAATTCCACCTTTATGTACAGGTAGAAATAAAGAAGAGCAAGAGAAATAATACTAGAGTGGAGGAAGAATAGGGGAGGGAAAGTGCGGGAATGGGGATTGAAGTGGAGTAAGTCAAATTTAATGCTGGGGCTGGAGAGGCGGCTGGGCTGGAGCGGTGGCTCCGCAGTTAGGGCGCTCGCCTGGCATGCGTGAGTACACGGGTTCAAACCCCAGCACCCACGTACACAGCTAAGCATCAGAGCAATGAAAGCCACGTGAAAAACTCAATAAAATTCATTCTCTCTCTCTCTCTAAAAAAAAAAATTAATGCTGCATGTATGAAAATGAACCCAAGTACTGTGTATCATTATCATTATTTAAGAAAAATAAATAAAAGCTGTTGTCTCTAAAAAAATCAGTACATTTTTCTGATGGGCGTCTGTTCGTCATTTGCTGATTGTTGGTGATTTGGACATCACTGCAGTCCGGAATGCCTTTTTCTCTTGGATTTTCTAGTCAATGGTCGATGAGGTTGAAAATCGTCACTATGCCGCACTCTCTTGCTGTCCTTTTGGGCTTTGCTGCATTGTGGGGTGGTCATGGTGTCCCAGGGTAATAACAGGCTTGTCTCTTCCTCTCCTACTTCACACCACCTTTCCTTTCTCAATAGTGGTGGCCTCCACGGCCACCTTACACTGCACCAACGCTAACAGGCAGTCAGCAGAACTGTCACCGCTGTTGAACAATCAGAGAAATGTCAAACACCTCAACGGTGTTAGGTTAGAACACAATTAAGTGCAGCGTAGAGACGGGAAAGAATCTGGTACAATGGTGGACAACTAGCATGAACAGGTGGGACTCCCAGAGTCCGACAGAAAAGCTGGAATAAAGCCGCAGCTCAGAGCAGAAGATCCCCTGCGCTAGGCTCACCAGCAACCTGCACCCTCGGGAGGAAGGGAGAGAGCGCGGGTGCGGCGGTGGGAATGGACAGCCACAGAGCGGCCACAGAGGGGCCCAGAGGAAGCAGCACAAGACTCAGAGCGAGGGACATGTGCACCACGGAGGTGAGAAAGGGGGTGGCGCAGACAGTGGCAGAAGAACCATGGCAGAAGAACCATGCAGAGACAGTGGCAGCAGATGCTTTCAATGAACAAAAGTGTACAAACTATAGATTCAGGGGTTGGGGATTTAGCTCAGTGGCAGAGCGCTTGCCTAGCACTTGCAAGGCCCTGAGTTTGGTCCTCAGTCCTGAAAAAAAAAAGAAGAAAAAAAAAACGAATAAACTATAGATCCAAGAAGCTCAGGAAACCAGGCAGGATACATAAAAAAGATAAACATCATCAAACTGTAGAAAGCAAAGATAAAAAGAAAACCCGAAAGGCAGCAGGACAATAAAGAAAATGTGCACACAGAGGAAAAGAGATGAAATATTACCGCTTTCTTATCAAAAACAAATTGAGCTTAAAGAAAATAGACCGATATCTAAAGTACTGAAATAAAAAAATCAACCCCAAATATCTTATTTCCAGTGAAAATATGTTATAGAAAGTAAGGCAGAATAAACACTTGTTAGACAAATCAAAGCTGAAAGAATTCAGCATTCAAAAGTTACTGAAGAAAAAAGTTTTAGGAAAAAAAAGGTAGCATAGAAGATGGTAATTTCGGGGGCTGGAGCCGTGGCTCATTGGTTGGAGCACTTGCCTGGCAAGCACGAGGACCCAGGTTCAAACCCCAGCGCCACGTACACAACTGAGTGTTGGATAAACAAAGGCCAGATGAAAAAATAAATAAAATTGATTCTCTCTTTTTCTCTCACTTTCTTGAAAGAAAGAAAAAGAAAGGAAGGAAGGAAGGAAGGAAGGAAGGAAGGAAGGAAGAAAATGGACTTTTGGAAGTGAATGAAGAAAAACTGCTGTTGAAGTAATAAAAATTTAAACATGATAGACATTTTTCTAGCCTTTTTTCATCAAAAGGTAACTGAGTATCTAAAGTAAAAATGTTAACAGTGTGGGTCTTATAGGTAAAGTAAAATTGTTGAGAATAACAGCAGGAAGGGATAATCTCGAGTGCAGTATAGTATGTGTACACACACTTAACACCTCAGAGAATCTTTAACATAATTCCTAAAACATCTACGACACAATTGAAGACTGCTCATCTTGCCACAAACCAAGACAGTCTCGAATGAAGAAAGAAAACCAACAGACACGAACACTGATACGACACAGATGTTGAAATTGTCTAACTGGGATTTCACAGAAGCCATTACAAACTGCTTCAACAAGCAACTGTGAGTGTTCCAAACAAACAAAAAACAGAATGCAAAGAAATGAAAGGGAACTTGAAATTGAGCTATGTAACGGAGAGAGATTAAAAACTCCGTAATAAGTACAGCAGGAAAATGTAAAGAACAGAAAAATCTGAGAACGTGAAGAAAGAACAAAGCAAACGCTCGGATTCTAACAATAGAGAGAACTTCTGTTAAAAAAAATGAAGGGACATCAGGAATTTGTGGTATTACAACAAAAGTTCTAATATTTGTGTTGAAAAAGTCCCAGAAAGAGAGCAGGACTGAGAAGATATTTAAACAAGTAATGACTAAAAATTTCCCATATTTGGAAAAAGATTGAACCTAAAGATTCAAGAAGTTGAACGAGCCCCAAACAGTTAAATGTTCCCCACAAAACTGATGTTAAGACACGAACTTGTAAAAACTAAATGCAAACAAGAATATCTTAAAGAGATAAGGGAGAAACTATGGTTTATCTGTGAAAGAAATATAATGTGAGTGACATACGTTTCTCAGCAGAACTGGCAGCCAGATGGAGGTGACTTCGATTTTTCAAAAGCTCAAATAAGAGAATCATCAATCCCAAATTCTATAGCCAGCAAAAATAATCTTCAACAGTGAATGGGGGATTCATACGTTCCCCGACGAAGGAAAATCAAGAGAATTTGTCTCCAGCAGACCTGTGTCATACATAGAATGGCAGATGCAAGTTCTTGAGCTTGAGGGGAAATGATAAAAGAAGGAATCTTGGTATGGGAAGAATGAAAGAACATGGAAAAAGAAAAACATGCTGACTTTCTTCTGCTCTTAGTTTCCTGAACATGTTTGATTCTGAAGCAGAACTCGGAACATTTTCTGACATGTTCCTAATGTACATGGAAGAAGTACTTGAGTGAACCATATTACATATGGATATGTATCATATACAGGAATAGCTTCAAAACTTTTAGAAACAAAACAGTATACTTCTAAACGATCCATCGGTTGCAGAAGTCACAGGGGAAAAGTCTAATAATATGATAAGTCGATCACAAATGAAAATACAACACACAGAATTTGTGGGACACACCGAAGCCAGGCTGAGGGGGATGGATGTGTCACGTGAAAGTCACATGACAAAAGAGCAATTCCAGATAAGTTCTTGGGGAATCTTGGGCTCCAGTTGAACGCCAGCTGATTCATTTCTCATTCTTCCAAGTCCCACAACTACAGGGAGTATTAAAACAAAAAGTGACCTTGCTCAGCCACTTAGGTTTGGGGAGCTTTTTCTCTTAGGGCTGATCACAGTGGAACAAGCAGCAAGTGGGCTTTACCAGAAGGTCCTGATCTTGAGCAAGCAAACATGGAAGGAGTGAGTGGGACTGGGTTTCCGTGTGGCAACCGTGTTTCGATACTGAGGAGGTTGTCAGCTCCAGAGTGTCACCTCTGCTCTGAATCTTGCAGAGGTGAGAAACTGAAAATGATCAATTCAAGAGCCCAGGCTGCAACTCTTCCTCACAATGCCTGCACCCTGTACCTGTGGGGAAGGAGTTCCAAGGCCATCGCAAAGCAGGGTGGCAGCATATTTGGTTTTTGTTTTTTAAAAAATTTTTTATTAAGGAGTTGCATTATTGTACAATCATAAATGCATATAAAGTAACAATATGATATGCATATGTTCTTAAACCAGAATTACCCCCATATTACCCACTTCCCAGTCTCTTGATTCTTCTATATTTTGCCCCTACACATGATATAAATGCTTCCACTGTGAATTTCCCAGAATTAAATGATCATGTTAGTATTCTTTGGATTCTCGGGGGATGAAGCTATGCTATGTTGTTGCTCGTGCTTTTGGTCCTCATCTAACTCTGGAAGGAAGCCACGCTCAGGATAACGGTCGTAGCACATTTCCAGGCCTGGAAAGCGGGACTGTCCTGACTCTTGGGTCTACTTTGCGCTTGGTTCAGGACTTGGTGTTTACCCGCTGAAATATAGCAGTCACTCAGTAACTGCCAGGTTCATGACTGCTGTGGTTAGCGGCGTTATTAAAGATGCCTGGCACGTGGAAGAAACACTGCTGGTCATGCAGTGGGACCAGGCAAGTGAAGCAGACCTTCCCCAGGATCGCACGGGAGTCAGAGGCTCGGGACCAGGTGCCTGCAGTGATGTGTCGAGGATGACCCAGAAGCACGCTCTGGAACACACTTGTGGGAGGTGGGAGCTCTATACCAATGTATCCGGTGAGAGCAAGAAGGTGTCTGTGTGCCCGCTCTCCATTGCTGCAACGCAAGATCTGAGGTAAACAGCTCACGAGCGGGACAGGTTTGATCTGGCCCACGCATCCAAGTTTCAGCCCATGGGCTTGTGAGAGGCAGCCATGGTGGTGGAGTGTGTGACAACACAGTTGCTCACCCCATGGTGGCCAGGATGCCGAAGGAGACCGGAGGGACCCACTTGGTCCCAGCGCCCCCTCCAGGGCACGTCCCAAGACCCAACTTCCTCCCACAGGGCCCTGCCTCCTAAACACTCCAGCACCACAGGCTGGGCTCCATCACAAGGGGACATTCCAGAGTGAGCCCACAGTTGTGTCTCAAAGACCCACATGATAAATAAAGATACACAATTGCAGAAATAAATATGAATATACCCAGAAGTCGCAGTAACTATAGATTAACTTATTCCTCGCATTAAAAGATAAAGATTGAATTTTGAAATTTAGCTACTTGCTGATTATGTGAATGAAAATAGATTTAAAAAAATTTTTTTATTTAGTTTTTCAGGTGGCTTTCACTGCTCTGAGACTTTGTTGTGCACGCGATGCTGGGGTTTGAACTCATGTACTTGCACGTGATGGGCAAAGTCAGTAACCACTGAGCCACCGCTCCAGCCCATGAGAAAATAGATTTTGAAGATATTATTCTGACTTCCAAAAAAAATGAACTTCTCTGGAATATTACCTATAGTTTAAATTCAGAAAAGAGTACTACATATTATTAAAATGGATAGATATGCAGTTAAAACATAAAAAATGTAAACTAGAGGGATAGTCACCCAATTTAGCAGTCATTTTCCGAAGAGGAGGTGAGGAAATTTGCCCTTGGGTGTCAAAGTTGGATGCAACTTTATAATCATCCACATATTCTTTTAAATAGAAGCCAGAATAACAACAACAACAAAGAAGACTAATTGTTGACTGTTTCTTTTTATTTTATTGTGAGCATTTGGGTGTTTGTTCATGGTTTTGATTAAAATAATAACAACGGGAAGAAGAACAGCCTTTGTAGTAAAAGCTCTGCTTAGTGATGGGGTGCCAGGTTTGCAGGGACCAGGGACCTTGGTGCTAAGTATCAGGAGGGTCCCCCCATTCACATTCATGTCATCCCAAGCCTGTGGGGTGATGCGAAGCTTGCGGGTTGTGTTTGGGGTGTCCCTGCACTCTGAGCTGACATGTGTGCTGTGGCCGTGACTTTCAATCACTGAGGGACTCACGGTGATGGACAGGGCCTTCCTGCGAATTTATTGGTTTCGTTTTTATTGGGTAACTTGAGATGATGGCATAGAAGAAAAGTATAAGGCTCAGAAATACTGATACTTGTGTGCCTGGTGCAGAATACCTAAAATTAACAAGGGACAGTTTCTAATACAGTGGTTTAAAGGATTTCTGTGTTCCTAAGAAAATGCAGTGGGAAGAGAACACTAACGCTGCTTCTTGCATCTACGCCAACTTCTCCTGGTTGAATGGCTTCTAAGAATCACATTAAGGCCTATTCATTATTTTAATTTTGAAAGCCAACTTCTCACAGACTCATCCACCCAGGGGACCCTCGCCATCAGCTGGGAAAGCCAGGAGGGCGGGCAGCTCGGAGAGTTGCCGGGAATCAACCTAAAGATCGCTGGCAAGACGGGGGAGCAAGCCATCTGCCTTCCTAGGGAGAGAAGGGCTTTGAAGAGCACTTGGGGATGGTGAACCCTGGGGTGGAGGGAACCAGGCTGCCAGCTCTCTCGTGTGTCTGGAGACAAATGCACACGCACCACCGGTCACCGGTACCTGAAGGTTCCAGTGGCCAGCAGAATCACCCACGCGGTTTTGTGAGTCTCTTCTCTTTGTTCCTCGAGTTTGGTTACATAGGGTAGACTTCTGACTCTAGACTCTTAGCCAATGACTCCTGCTCATTTTCACTAGTAGGTTTAAACCTCAAATGAACTGGTATTTTACATGGCAAAGTCAATTGATGAAATATTTTCACATGCAATCATTTTTGAAAGATGAGCGCAGGAACAAGACCCCCAGCCCCCACTGTCAGAGGCACAGAGAATGAACATGCCTTAAAACTATTTGAAACTGGGGCTGGAGTGGTGGCTCTGTGGTTACGGCGCTTGCCCGGCATGCGCGAGTACACGGGTTCAAGCCCCAGTACCCATGTACACAACTAAGTGTCGGAGCAATGAAAGCCATGTGAAAAACTCAATAAAAATTGATTCTCTCTGTCTCTCTCTCTCTCCCACTGTCCTTCTATCTTTAAAAAAGAAAAAGAAAAAGAAAAACTATTTGAGACACTCCTGCCCTTCCCATGCCCCTCTCCCAGGAAGAAGTCAGCATCCATGTACTGACTTGGGCTACCCACTCTGACAAGAAGCACGCTAGGTGAAATAATTTAAAGCAATGGCCAGTTCAAAATCAGTTTATATTTAGGTTTGAAATACATTAAAAATGCCCATATCTTTTCTTGGCAGCATGTGTTGAATATCCATGGAAATAAGAAATATGAGTGGATTTTGACTCCCCCCTACTTCATGCAAAAAATGAAAATCTTGAGGCATGATAATCTCTAATTTCTCTAGGTTTCAGTTGGCCCAATCCCTCTCTCTCTCCCTCTCTCTCTCTCTCTCCCCTCTCCCTCCTCTCTTTCCTTTTCCTACTAGTCAAGTGAATCCTCTTGGGGAAGAAAGAGGCCCGTGGGTCAGCCTCTTCACCTTCTAACTGGTCTGTCCCAGCTGCAGGTGACAGCAGATTCCGTTTTCCCTCTGGATAGTCTCAATTTCAGAAATATCATGCTGGGGAGCGGAGGTAGGGTCTGGCCTCAAGACCAAAGCCACATCCATGGGGATGGCTCTGATACCCAGAGTTGGACCACAGTGTCATCAGCTACTATGCATCACGGACAGTCACTTCCGCTACAGGCTTCACTGTCCCTTCTCTCTTTCTCCTCTGACAGGCTCCACATGGGCACATGTGAATGTGAATTGACATGTTGTGTCTTGAGCTGCTAGAGCACTCAGCATACTGATTTCTACTCAGTAACCCGCTGCTGTGGCCTCTGACCTGTAGAAAAAGGTACAAACTCCTTGCCCTAGCACCCAGTGCCCTCCATCACCTGAATGCGTGCGTCCTAACCACCTGGTCCAATCTCATGCCTCCTGGGACGCGAGGTCCTGCCATTCAAGACCTGTTCCACACCCAGCAGCCCTGGACCAGCAAAGCTCTGTATCTTTATCAGGCATTTCTTGCACTGAGCTGGCCATTTCCGCTCCTCCACGAGTGCAGCCCATCCTCCCCTGGGGTCCACACTAAGGACCAAGCCTGGTAATTTTCATGATGGATGGGTGTCCTCCTAACGTCAAACTCAAGTGGCTAGGAGTGTGGCCCAAGCTGCTTACTTCTCCCTAGCAGCATGCCATCCCACATTCATGAAGGAGCTGACACAGGAGACGATGCAAACAAGGAAACACAAATGCTTCTTAAACATAAGAAGAAATGTTCTCTCTCACTTAGCAGGAGAGATGCTAAATAAAATCTCACTGAGGAACAATTTGTAATCTAGCAATTTGGTCAAAAATAAAGTCAGCTAAAATAATTAGGTGGAGGCTAAGGGGAAAGGAACATTGTGCTACAGAATTGGCAGGTGTGTAAAGATGGGATGGATATCTGGAAAAAACTAGAAATCATAAATACATCCATCCTCTCACCCAGAAATTCGACAGTCAGGAAGGTATCCTATAAATATGTTGGTACATATAGAAAGTTATGTATGTGCAAAGTTATTTATATATCATTATAATGCCAAAGAGGGTAAATAATACTATTCATTATTAGGAGATTTGTTAAATATATCATGGTACATTCACACAATGCAACAGGAAATTGAATGAGGACTTTCTATACATGCCCATGGGGGGAAATCAGTAAGATACACCCTTAGCTTAGGTATGGAGAGTATAGGTAACATTTGAATAAGGGAAATGTTTATTTGCATTTATTTGTACAAGCAAGAAAAGACCTGAGATGACCATAGCAAATCAGTAATCACAGCCACTTGTTAATTTTATTCTAATTTGGTGGAGGCCGAATAAGTGGATAATGTGGTGGGAAGATTTTTATTTTGATCTGTAAGCCTGCAAATCAGGTTGACCTAATCAAAATCTTTCAAAGTTTTAAAGTGGATTTGTCCTGCCTTGGGCTAATTCCAAACACCAGAGGAGCTGCCTGAGGTGCTGTACTGGGAGCCTGGAGCCTTCCTCTGGGTGCTGGGGGAAGTCATCCTGGGGGGCCACCTGTAGCCCACCGGTGAAGCTAAGGCTGGGGAGTGGGGGCATGCTGGCGGTTGCCTGTGTCCTGCTCCCATAGGATGAAGGGCTCCTGCTGGAATGCCAGATAAATGCATCCGTGCCTGGTTTTCCTTTTATTTCAACAACAAGGACCCGCTTCCTGTAACGAGGTGGCATCCTGTGGCTTGAGGACAAGCAATGACCTGTTATTTCACAATCGGAATGGAAAGACCCGGGGAACTGGAGGAGGAGGTTGGATTTGATTCACACAACTTGGGGGGGCTCTGCCACCTTGGAAGCCGCTTAAACCATCTGAGCTTTTTCTTCTTTCTATGGACGCTAGCGTCAGCCCTGTCTGCCTTGCTCTTTCTCCCAGGATGGTGCCAGGTTCAACCGAGGCTCTGACAGGGCAGCAGAGGGGGAGCTCCTGAGCTCCAGACTTGTTCAGCCTGGTCTTGGAACCCCAAGGAAGGTAATGAGAGACAGACACAGCCAGATGGTGATGTGCCTAGCTTTGTCTGGTTCCAGTATGGGTCTCCCTTCATTTGGTCTTGCAGAGGACAGCAGAAGTGACTGTGACTTTCGCGAAATCAGGCACTCAGGGCCAGCATCTTTTTAGGAGAGTCCCTTCCCCCAGAGACACCCCAGAAGGTTTTTTTATCCAAGACATATTTGCCCTGGTACTATGTGTCCTCCAGGGGGCTCAGGTGACAATCTTGACCTTTTCAGCAGACACCTGTTCACAGGCGGGGGTGTGACCACCCACCTCTGAAAAGCACACTTAGGAGGATCCTAGAGCAGGCATGCAGCTTCCTTCGGCTTGTTGGTGCCACTTCTCTAACCCCACACCGTCTGGGAGACTTCAAGCCCAGCTGCGCAGGTGGGGAGGTGCGTCCTCATGTCCTGGTCACCAAAAGACAGACATTACGGAAGTGAGGCAGGGCTCTGTAGATGCCTCTCTTGGGGGTGCAGCACGGGTGAGATTTCCCTCAGACTGATTTCCCCCAAAACTCCCCCACGGAGGTGGAGGGGGAACTCGGCCCAGGTCAGCAGATGCCTTAGCGAGAGTTCACACCAGGCTGTGGGATGCACCTCAGGGATGGCAGGCGGCATCTCTTATTCCCAGATGCTTGGGACCAAGGGCGTTGGGATTTTGGAATATCTGCACATACATACTAAGATATCCTGGGGATGGGACCCACCTTCAAGCACAAGATTCGTTTGCTTCATACACACCTTATTCTCCAAGCTGGAAGGTATTTTATGCCATGTTTTCTGAGTACCTGTGCTGACGGTGACTCTTCACGAGGTCAGGAGTGGAATTTTCCATTGTAGTGTCAAGTCGGTACTCAGAAAGTTTAGAATTATGGAGCATTTCAGATTTTGGATTGAAAGTTCTGGACGTATGTTCCCATATGTATATGATATATATGTAATATGTACACATAGAAATTCAAACATATATTATGTGTGTATATATACACATTATATGTAAATGTTATATAATATGTATATTACACACATGAAATATGTAATATATAAATATTAATATTACATAGCATCGATATTATATATTCTAATACATTGCATAATATACATCCTAATTATTATTATTCCTGTTGTACTTTGATGCACTGTCTGCCCCAGAGTATAAGCCCTTTGAGTCACAAGAAGCGAAACTGACCAGAAGTGAACTAGTGAATAAAATTAATCCCCCATTCTTCAAAGGAGCTCCTGCAGAGAGGGGTGGTGCCGCCTTTGGAGCTGGGTGGCATCCCTCCTTTCTCTAAGACCAACTCCACCCCTCTGCCCAGGCCTGCGCCCTCGAGGGCGGAACCTGGCTCCTCTGAATTCTACTGGACTCTTGCAGGATCCTGAGCAAATGTCATCATGTCACCTGGGTTCTGACAAGGCCCAGGAACGGTCTGAAGTTGAAGTTCTTCCATCCCCAGGGAATGCTGCCATCCGGGAAAGCTCCCTGCCCTGGCCTTCCGCCTCCCTCCCAGGTGGGCTCCCAGAGTGCAGGGTGGATTTTCAAATCAGCAGGCCCTGCAGTTCCCGTGGCTGGCTGGGTAATCCCTTGCCACACAGACCCCTTGCCCCACTTGAACTCACAGTAAATGAAGAATAAGCTCCTTCCTTGAGCGCCTTAATTTCCGCACAGGCTGAGAAAACTCCCTGGCAACCGTGGGCCCCGCTTGCATCCATGCTGGGGGGTTTGCAAGGCTGGACACCTCCCCCACCCCAGGCACACAAAAAGGCTTCTATTTTTTTTTCAGGGATTACAAGACGGGCAGAGAAAGAGCAGCCAAAACACGTGACTCGTGGCATGGGAATCTGTGACTGGCTGGGCCAGGCCGGGCACTGTGTCCTGGCTGATTGTCCGCAGGGGCTTGCCTGGGGGGCCTGGGGAGCCCAGAGCCAGAGCAGCAGTGCACCCGGCAGGCAGCTGATACTACCGTGTGTGGTGTGTGTCCTGGAAATGCTCCAGGGGCCTTGCACCCGGGGACTCCAAAGTAGCCTGACTTATCAGAGATAGCTTGAAATGAAAAGAATGTCAGAGAAACCTTCCTGGCTGTGGCCGGCAGCCCCCTGACGCCCGTTAGATTTTCTGATAAGAGTTTAAAGACTATTATCCTATTCTTTTATTTTTTTTAAAGAGAGAGGGACAGTGAGACAGAGAGGGAGAGAGAGAGAACCAATTTTTATTGAGTTTTTCACATGGCTTTGGCCGCTGTGACACTTAGCTGTGTACGTGGGTGCTGGGGTTTGAACTCGTGTACTTGCGCATGCCAGGCAAGCACCGTAGCCGCCAAGCCACTGCTCCAGCCTGGTCTATCATCTTATTCTAACCTTTATTTTTATTTTTTATCTTTTGATTTATTTGTAACTGGTATGTAGAAACATGGAAGTCTTACTATTAGCTAGCGTACGTGTTTGTGGGTACAGTGCTTGGATTCATGTGCACATTCGGGACGTTTAAATCTCTTCAACCTGTCCCCTCCAATGTCTGTCCTTTTGCCATCATGAAGACTTTGAAAACCCTTTTCTCTGGCCTTTTCGAGAGCACAGTGCATTACTTGTTATCTCCACGCATCCCACGGTGCAATGTCGTTTACCAGCCCTCCTGCTCCTATCGGTGGCTTGGTGCCCCCTGTTCATCACCTGCCTCCACTGTCCCTGGCCTCAGAGACCACATTCTGAGCCCAGCTTCTACGCAGTCAGCTCCTTATATTCCACATGTGAGTGAGGTCAGACGGTGCTCGCCCTCCTGGGCCTGGCTTGTCTCACTTAACACAACCACCTCCACTTCCATCAGCATTGCTGCCCGTGACAGGATTGCATCCTTCTTGAGGGCTGAATAGTATTCTACTGTGTATACATGCCGTGTTTTCTCCAGCCATTCGTCACTTGGTGGGCACTACTGTTGTTCCTGCTCTGTGGCTATTATGAACCATGCTGAATGAACAGAGCGCAGATGTCTCTTCAGTACACTTTTACTTTTTGAGCAATCTCCGTTTTATTTTCCTAAATGGCTGTACCTAGTATATTCCTTCAGAAGACTTTGATACCTAGGCTCTGAGCTCAGCCATCCCCAGGGTGACCTGGTCCATCTGCTGGAAGGCAGAGCAGGGGTTCACCCAGGGACTTGGAGGGCCCAGCCACATCTCTTTCCCACTGGCCTGGATAACAGGTACGAGAAACTACAGCTGTACAGGAGAGTTAGCCGTAATGTCCCCATAGCACAGTAGGGTGGCTGATTATCATACATTTCAAAAGAGTTTGAAGTTAGAACGCAAACAAACCAGAATATTTGAGAAAATGGAAATAGTACCTGGTTGATCATTCCAGGTTGAATGGTGTGTCAAAGTATAATATTTCACTCATCAATAAGTACAAATGTTACGTCAATTAAATCTTTTTAAATTTTTTTTGAAATCCACCCTTCTTTCTCCTCGCCTGTGTGCTCAGTCCTGAGTGACAAGCCAGACTGCTCCAGTTGATTCCAGCAGCCTACCCCTTCCTCTGTTCCCAAAGACTGGGAGGGAGAGAGAAGGGGAGCCTGAGGATTAATCCAGGAAGCTGGGGATGCCGCTGTAAGAGCAAGCGCAGCGGAAGAGAGCAGACCGCACAGGGGCTCCCAGGCAGGGAAGTCTGCTTTCTCACCTGCAAGGCTAGTGGCCCTTTAATCCTAGCTCCACAATCACATGGTTACCACTCTCCTGACTTCTCTTGTCCCAAATGCGGTCACCAAGTCAAAAACATATCACAGCTCAAAAATACCCTAAGAGAGAATTACATTTGTGGATATCATCAATTTACTCATGGCCACTTTTTAAAACTTGCAGCAAGGGGCTGGAGCCGTGGCTTGGAGGTTACTGCGCTTGCCTGACATGTGCAAGTACCCGGGTTCAAACCCCAGCACCCACCTACACAAGTAAGTGTCAGAGCAACGAAAGCCACGTGAAAAACCCAATAAAAATTGATTCTCTCTCTCACTGTCCTGCTCTCTTTAAAACAGATAAATAAATAAACCTGCAGCAAAGTTAAACTCCTTGAAACTGCAAATTTAGAGGCAATTAAATGGAGCCAAGAGCATTCCACGTTACCTCGTGGTTCACGACTGGATTTTAAATTCAGGACAGTGTGTCATCTGTGAAGGAAAAGTGGATGGGATGCTAGCTAGTGGTGGCAGGTTTGCCTCTTAACAGCGTCCGTCCTGTCGTGGCTCCAGGGGGCTGCTATACTGCACTATGCACCTCTATAGACTCTCGCTCCCAGCTGTCACCTCCGTGACCACAATTCTTGATCCGAATGAAGCATTCAGCCGTGAGATAGAAACAGTGCAAAGTATTCTTTTTATACCAAGGAGACTGGGGTAAAACTGAAATAGCAATTGAACCTCCAGAGCCCTCCTGATCACTCGCTTGTTTCCCTTTGTTTCCACACTGCAGATACTGATTCTGGACGCAGAGCAGAGCGCCAGGCCTGCACCCCGGGATCGTGAGACTCAGGCCTTCACTCTGATGTCACAGGCCCCTGACAGCATCTGGAACATGTTAATTAACCTCACCATTTAGGTGGATTCATCATGTTCTTCAAATTCCTGATCAGTTATGTACAGAGGACAAGGAACATTTGAAATCAAAAGGAGGAAATAAGAGGAAGAAGGAGACCCAGAAAGAAAGGAAAGCACTCGGGCAACGAGGACAAGGCCACTCTAGGCATGCACTCTGTCTTCCTACGGCGAAGGACTTTTGCCATGTTTTAAAAACCCAGGGACTGAAGAAATTTGGCTCCACAGTTTGCAAGAAGCAGCAGGTCCCAGTGGCTACTCATCTTCAACAAACTCAGGTTTGTGTCACAAGCACAAAGCAGGCTTGGGAACATTGCTATCTTAAAAAAAAAAACTCAAAGAGCTTACCTGAGAATGGGACTCTGCTACAGTCTGGATCTGCAGCGTCCCCCAACGCCCAGGTGCTGAAGGCTTGGTGCAGCTTTGAAGAGGAGGACATAGGAAGTGTCCTTGCAAGGCACTGGGGACCTTGGTCCATAAGCAATGGGACCAGGAGACTGTGGCCTGAAACCTCTGAAACGGAAATCAATACAGCTTTCCACGGATGCCATCCAGAACCAACAGGGGGTGTAGCTCAGGAGCAGAACACGTGCTGAGCACACACCAGGCCCAGCGATAAAGCACCAGCAATCACCAAACTCCATGTCTGTGGGATTTTGTGACGAAGCCATTCGGTTTTGTGTGGCAATATGAATGGATTCAAGGTCGGAGGAAACTTGCTGTTCTCACCTAGACCTTATTTTCCAAATATTCTGCAGAAATAATCTCAGGAAAAAAAGCTATATGGCTTGCACAGAGATAAAGGAAAATTGAAATCAACTTAAATGCCCTCCGACTTCTTGCAAGAAGGTAATGTTTCAGAGCTTCCAGAGTCGTGAGAGTATGAGGTGGCAGCATTCATCATGCGTGATGGAGTGTGTAGGCCAATCGGTGAACCGAGTCAGGGAGAGAGGTCTCTCTGCACAAGGAGCTGGGTAGTTCCCAGCCAGGTGTCCCGAGCATTTAGAAGCCATGTCTCGGTTTTCAGAGCCTGAATTGGGAAGGATTTCCCCACCTGGGAGAAGCTGAGCAGCACCAGATAGAGCAATGCAGAGGGGAGGGATGTGGGCTTGAGTCCCAGCAGGCTGGCCTTGAACGTGGGCTTCATCTGCTCGCTGTGTCACTGTGTGCAAGAGACCTGGCTCTTGGTGTCTCGGTTTTTGCCATCTGAAAACTAAGAACAATAACAGTTCCAGTCTTCAGATGATTAGTAAGGATTATACAAGTTGATATTTATGAAGCGTCTAAGAAATGTCTGAGCTTGTATTATGTGCTGGTTGCAATAGTATCGGAATAAAAAAAGTGACGTGAATATCCCTGGCCAGGTGGGAAGAGGGTGGTGCTCTTTAGGAGCCAGCAACACATGGGAATGTTTACCATCCCAGATGGAAGAAGACGCTAACTCAACAGAGAAGACACCACTGAAGGCCGAGGAGATGGTTGTGTAAGTGCAGGAGAGCAGATTGCCACATCAGGGTGCAGAACCAGCAGTACAGGTGCCAGGACACTGACCCAGAGTCCTGGGGCTCACCTGGGGCACGGCCCGCATCTGCAGCCTGGCCTCCTCCTCCTCGTCTCATCGTTCCTCCTTGGGAGCAAAGCAGGGGCAAGGCTGGGTGAACAGGGGCACGGATGAAGGAGGGCTCCCACCGGGTGGAGGCAGGCAGTGGGGAGAGCCAGGCCACAGAGGCAACGGCTTCTGAGCCACCTCCTCAGAGGGCACACCTGCTGTCGGAGGGGTGGAGGGGCTGACAGAACTCTCCTGCCACTGGAGGCAAGAGGCTGCCCACCAGCCAGCAGGAGGCTGGCGCTAAGGCGGTGGGAGACCACAGTGCTGCCTTCTGGGGTCTGCAGTTGTTGGGCTAAGACGATCCTGGTTCCACTGGAATGGATTTGCAACCTTCTGCAACAAAGGGTAGTGAAAATGGAACTTCACAGACTCCTTAGCAGCTCCCAAGGCTTGAAATACATGGTGCCCACATTCGATTTGACAATTACGACTTTAAATCGGGTGTTACCGAGTCTCCTGTTTCCTGCTCAGGAAAAGGGAGCTCAGAGCTGCAAAGCTTCTGAAGAATAAAGATGACAACTTTAAGAAGTAGATCCACCGGGGCTGGAGCGGTGGCTCGGCGGTTACGGCGCTTGCCCAGCATGCGCAAGTCCACAGGTTCAAACCCCAGCACCACGTACACAACTAAGTGTCAGAGCAACAAACAACGAAAGCCATGGGAAAAACTCAATAAAAATTGATTCTCTCTCTCTCTCTCTCTCTCTCTCTTACTGTCCTCCTCTCTTAAAAGAAAAAAGAAGAAGTAGATCCATCCTGGATTCCAGGTTTCTTATCCAGAATTTGTGTTCTTTAATCACACCACAGGGACTGCAGTGAGATGCGGAACAGTGTATACATCCCTAATGCCATTCATTAAAGAAGCAAACTTAACGTACATCAAGCATATGGCATGTAAAAACAGATGGTCGGGCTTCGATAAAATGAAAAGATGAGAGGCTGGAGAGGTGGCCCAGCAGTTCTACTGCTTGCCTGGCATGCACAGGGACCTGGGTTCGAACCCCAGTACCACATACACGACCAAGAGTTGGAGAAACAAAAACCACATAAAAAATAAATAAAATTGATTCTCTCTCTCCTTAAAAAAATGAAAAGGTGAAATAATTGATGAAATAGAGCTCAAGGGTTATTTGCTTAGTTCTTGCTAAATAATTTATACATGTCTGTCTGAAGTAGCTGTATAGGAACTTCCCCTTTGGAGACATAGGTTAAAGGTGGTTCTGTTATTCTGATTAGGTTCCCTGGATTCTCCTGTTTGCTCCCTTTCATTTCTCACACTCCGTGGAAATATGAGATAGGAATTGGTGTTTCATTTGAAAACATGTTCCCTCTACCGTCAATGAACTCCGAAGCTCTACAACAGCTACACCTTCACGCCAGTCATTTCATTTTTTTTTTCCCATGGAAGAGAATAGTGAGATGTACACCTAATCCCGGAGCACAGGAGGGTGCTAGAACTGTCCACCTTTACTCTCCAAGAGAAGAAAAGCCCACATAGACCTCGAGAGGACTCAAGGTCACCTGTTCCCCCACTTGAGATTTTTCGTCTCTGTGTTACTGATCTACCTCGAGCAATAAATTCCCAGCCTTAATGGCTTAAAACAGAACCCACCCTCCCTCACGCTTCTGCAGCTGAATAGCCGGGGCAGGGCTTACTTGGATCTGGGCTCGGAATCTCAGAAAGCTGCAGTCAGGGTGTGAGTCACACTGGGGTTCTTGTCCACAGCCCTCGGTCATCTGCCCTGCTCATTCAGATTGATGGCCAAAGCCAGCTCTTTACTGCACGAAAGCTGGGGCCCTGCTTTGGGGCTAGCCCCTGGCCAGCTGCTAGGAGCCACCCACAGCCCTGTGCCATGGGGCCCACACGTGGCACAGAGGACTCAGAACCCCAAAGGTCCACTGTTCTCCTTTTCTTCCATTGTTAGGAGAGGGACTGGGGAAGTCTTGGGGTCACGTAGCCCTCCCACCTGCTCTCCCCTGAGCTAGAGGGAGATCGGAGGCAGGGGTAAAGACATCTCCTCCTCATGGATGTCAAGGAACTAGAGAGGTTTCAGAGATCCAGAGGGAATTAGACGCTGGGTTGGAGGTGGCCTCCCTACGGGGCAATAGCCAAAAAGGTAAAAAGGTGTCCTCTTCGCAGTGTGTTCTCAGAGGATGGGAAGAACCGCAGCCCATCTCTGAGTTTGCGGTCCTGGGCTTGCATGGGCTGCTGAGGACACCCCCAGCACTGGGGCCAACCAGGCACAATTGTGAGCCCAGTGCCCCTCAGACAGGCTTGAAGCTACTCTCTGGCTCCCAAAGAGTAGGCAGTGCAACTCCACTGTCCTACCCAACGGAAAATCCCCAGCCCTTTGCGGAAAGCTTCCTCTGCTCTCCAAAGGATCTCAGCTGAGGATCATGGATGACAGAGAGCTTGGATTGAGTTCTCAGCCCGTGCACCTCCATGACCATGCCCTGTTCCTGGTCCAAGCGACCCACAGTGACTTTCGCATGTGCAATGCACCCATCAAGGCAGGTATATGCAGAGTCCCAGACTGACGGTGCTGACTCCTGCCTTTCCCTCCAATCAACCTCACGAGTAAGAATAGAACACCCAGGAGTGGATGACCCTGATGCCACCCTGACTCATTTGTATGAGTAAGTGTTGTGAAATCGAACTAGGGGGAGCACAAGGATTTATTCAGCTTTCATCACTGTGACCAAAACACCTGCCAACAAAGTAGAAGAGGGAAGATTTATTGGCTCACAGTTTTGAAGAATTCGGTCCATGGCTGGCCAAGTCCAAAGCAGAAAATCATGGTGGAAGGGCATGGCAGAGGAAAGCTGCTGAGCTGTGGCGGCCAGGAGGTAGAGAGAGGATAAATCCAGGGCCTTCCCCATGTTCTAGACAGCTTTTGTGATGCTGTGACTGAGAGACGTGACAAGAACAATTTCAGGAGGAAAAGTTTATTTTAGGGCCCACAGTCTCAGAGCTCTCAGTCCATAGAAGGCCAGCTCCATTCCTTGGGGCTTGAGGTGAGGCTGAACATCATGGCAGAAAAGTGCGGCAAAGGGAAGTGGGTCAAGGCATGGCCCCAGGAAGCAGAGACGGACTCCACCACCAGATTCAAAATATATACCCAAAGGCACGTCCCAAAGAGCCACCTCCTCCAGCCACACCTACCAGCCTACGGTTGCCAGTTAAATTCTATCAGGGGATTAATTCACTGATTGGGTTAAGACTCTCATAGCCCAATCATTCTACCTCTTAGCCTCTGAATGATCTCACATACTGAGTTTCTGGAGACACCTTTCACCCAAACCATAACAACCAATGACATACTTCCCATTTTATTTCCCCAGTTTGCATAGAGAAAATTGCTCTTCCTGTCCAGATTGTGGATTTTTCCACAGTACATGAAGAAGCTCATGGTGCTGACCTCATAGGGTCAGTGTAACTATTAAATGAGGATGGTGATGGTGAATTTTATGTGTCAGCTTGCCAGGGCTAAGGGATGCCCAGGTAGCTGATTAGGTCTTTCATCTGGTGTGTCTGTGAGTGTTTCCAGATGCGTTGGAGGGAGAGCATCCCCCAAGCCGTGGAGGCTAAGCATTTCCACAAAGGAAGGTTGTGTTGACTCTCCCCTGACGGCCTGAGCTGAGACATGGCTCTTCCCCTGCCTTGATGCTCCTGTCTCAGGCTGTCACTCTCAGACGGACACTCACACCATCACCTCTCCACCTCTAAGACCGTTGAGCTTCCCAATGGCTCTCCCGGGTCCCTACCTCACTGATGGCAGAGCACTGGACTTCTCAGCCAGTACCTTGTAAGTCTCTTCCTATACATAGGCATTGGCTCCTTTCTCTGCAGACCCTTAAATAATCCAAGAATACGTATATAAATTGCACACAAGGCCATACGGCACCAGTAGCTCTGTGGACACTGTTGGGCTGACCTGTCTGCCTGCTGATGCTACCATAGCGACTGCTGCTCACGGACATCAGCCAAGAGTCTCCTCTCCTGGAACATTCCAGTCCACTTTTGCCCTAGAGTCACTCAGCTTCCTCAGACCTGTAATGGCTTGGATCTGGAATGTTCCCCAAAATTCACGTGTTGAAGGCTTATTTCCCCAACGCAGCAGGGCACACGTGGGACTTCGGGAGGTGATTGGATCATCAGGGCTCTGACCTCATCAATCGATTAATCCATGGACAGTGGGACAGTTGAGTGGACGGTGGTGGGAACTGTAGGCAGGTGGGGCAGTGCCTTTGGGGACCATGGCCCCTTCCCTCCTCTCTCGCTTTCTGCTTCTCAGCTGCCACAAGCAGAGCAGTGCTCCTCTATCATTCCCTTCCACCATGATGTTCTGCCTCCCCTCAGGCCCAAAGCAATGGAGCCAGCTGCCCAGGGACTGAAGCTCTGAAACCGTGAGCCAAAAGAAGCCTTTCTTCCTCCAAGGTGCTTACATCAGGAGCTGCACAGCATCTAAGCCTTCAAAGAGCCTGAAGGTCACGTGGCATCCGCAGCCCCACGGTGTAGTCCACGGAGTCACGAGCAGGGGCCTGCCCTGGCCTGCCGTCCCGGCCATCTGTGTGTTACCAACACTTACATTCACAAGCAAGTGGCTGATGGAGGTTACAGAGTGTCCGGGACTGTTTTGATCTGGGCGCTCAGGACAGCAGCTTTGCTGGTCAGCGGGCCCCTCCACTTGTTCACACCTCAGCCACCAGCACTGAGTGATAAGTCGCCCGCCGTGCCGTCCCTGACGGGATTACCCTGCAGCACTCCCACAGGCTGTACCTCCTGTCACACCCCTGCTCTTGAATGGCTGAAAGATGCTCAGCAAAGCCAGCCTTCACCAGAGCGAGGCACCCACGCTTGCCGAGGAGGCCCTTCTGGGTATCAGGATGACACAACAGAGAGGGCTCACGTTGGCGGCTCTGGAATGAGATCACTTCAGGGTTCATAATGGGGCTGGCTGCGGGGCCCTGAGCGGCCAGCAGAGATTGGAGTGGCTGCAACAGCACCACTGTGTGCGGGGCCCTGCTCCAGGCACCTTGCGCATGCTGGCTCACTACCCCTCAAGCACAGCTCTTAAAGATGAGTGGAGTCACCAGCCCGTGCTCCCACCCCACCTTCACACCTTCCGGGGTGGAGACCGTGACCAGGCACACCACAGCCCACCCACACTTGGGGTCCTCTCCCTGTCTCAGGTCTTCCTCCACTCATCACTTTATACGGTGTACTTATCTTAGTTCTTTCTTTCTTCCCCCTTTTTCCACTCTGGCTGGAACATGTCACGCAGTCGGTGTCAGTTAGAAACTGTTGAACAAGTGGTCACCGTACAGATAAGAACAGGAGCTCAGTCACTGCTCAGCCTGCGCCGCCGCAGAGCTGGGCCTGAATGCTGGCGCCCTGACCTGTAACGCCCTCCTCTTTTCTTTCGCTCTTGACACCAGAGAGCGCTTAGTTCATGCGGAGCAGAACCTTTCTGCAGCACCTCCCCTCAGCTTCCCAGGTGCCAGGTAAGGGAAGCAAAGCACATCTCACGCCCTCCTCCCTGCCACTCTCCAACATTCGTGAAGGATTCTTGCTTCTTCTCACACGAGCCAAGTCCTTCTGCAAAGCAGCTTTCCCCCTCTCCCCTGGACACATTTTAGCTTGTTCTTCCAGAAGCACGACGCCAATTGCACCTCACAGGTGTATGGAAGCTGCAGGAGCAACCAGCCAAAAGGAAGCTCTCCTGTCTTGCTCAACGGGTCCACCTGTGTTCCCTTCTGTCACCTCCCACGCTCCATCCATGCCCCAACAATGGGCCTTCCCAACTCTTAGCAGTCTATGCACACACATCCTCCATGCAGACGGGGGTCACATGGCAAAGGGCAGGGACGCTGCTGGCAGCTGGAATCTCATCCACGAGGCACAGCGAGCCAGCCTCCCCAGTCCCTCTGTAGGCTGAGGGCAAGACCAAGCAGGCCTGCACCAACGTCCCAGCCCCTCCATGCTCAGACTTGGCAGTAGCACATTCCTCACATAATTCCCCATCTCTGCGCCTGCCAGGCCTCTCTGTGTGGGCAGGACGCCCTTGCCTAAGGACCGAGGCTAAATCTAGTATCTCTCACGCACGTGGGTGCCCTGGGCCCCCAGGGCTAACATAAAAGGTGACCGTTGAGATGGAGCAAACCAAAGTGTGTGATGGAAACACATCAGTCAGGCCCTGGCCCAGCAGGTCCACAGCACACCTCCATTCCCATCCACAAGGGAGGCCGAGTCTCAGGATGGCACTGTCAGAGTCTGCTGGTCCTCCTGGAGTCTTCTGCAGGTTACTGGTGCAGCTCGTGGGAAGATTGGTTTCCCCCAGCTCAGAACTTCCTGCTGATCCCTTATCACCAATGCTCCTGCGAGAATCACACTCATGATCATGGTGCTCTGTGCTCCCTCCAAACTAGGAACAGTCCTGTCCCCTCCAGGCACCTGGAACAGACCAAAGAACTTCCCCTGTGATGCTTCCCCTATGATAATATCTGTATGCAAGCCTTGTCTCCAGAACATTCTGTGCACTATCGCACCTCCTGGAATGCTAGCCTGGCACTCATTAAAATCTGCACTTTCCTAGCAGGGGAAGTAGGTTCTTTGAAGTTAAAAGCATTCAGAGGCACACAGAGTGTCTTGGAAGTGGCACTAAAGCAATTATTTTAAGTAGCACTGCTGTTTTGATCTTGGGAATCACCTGTGAAGGCCCAGGAAGCAGACTGACCGGCAGCTGCGCTCAGGTGAATGGCTGAGCTTGCAGTTTCTTCGGAGCGAAGCAGCACCAGACAATCCTGCAGCTCATGGGCCCTGCACGCTCGAGACTCCTTCTAACGTGCTGATCTCCCAGAACTGGGTAGCTGAAATTATCCTTAGGCCACGGCCTTGGCTTGGCCTCCAAGATGGGGCCCTACGGAAGCTGGGGCAGAATCCAAATGTCATCCACGGACATCAGCCCAGGAGAGTAGTGGGCCTTTGCAGCCTGGAATTGGGAGCACGTGCATCCCTGTTACAGCATGCAGATGACCACAGCATGGAGTCTAGCTGGCCTGCCTAGGCCCACCCAGTTTCTCTACTCCTTTCTCCACCCACCAGCCAGACTCACTTTCTCCACATTTATTTCCTCGTCGTCTCTTGCTTTCCCCTGCAAAGGTCCTCTCAGAGGACAATTTGACTCCTCACCCCAAGTTACAAAGTCCTAAACACTGTGGCCTGATCTTCCCGTAGTTGGTCTGCCTGCTTCTCAGCTCAGCTTGGGTGTTGACTCCTGAGAGTCTGCCAGGGTCACCCTCACTATATTCAATAGCTGTCACACCCCCCGACCTTCATTCCTGCGAGCCACCCACACTGCATACTATTTCCTTTTTTTTCTTCTTATGGGCTTCCTGCAAAGCAAGTCTCTGCTGTACCCTTAGTTCTGGGGACATGCTCTCAATCATTTTTGATAGAGGAATGAACATATAGATCATTATAAGCATTTCCCTCCAAATTTCGTGCACATTACATTACTGGCATGAGTATGGTCATGTGCTTGCAAGCCCTATAGAAATGTAAAATCTGCCTCCCTACTATGCTCTGCTTGACACCCACCACCCACTGCCCACCGGAACTCACCTTTCAAATTCAGCTGCATAATAGAAATAAATGACCAGCGGAACACAGAAGTGGAAAGTATGTCCCCAGGACACGATCACAGAGACAGTGCCTTCTCTTTTAGGTTCACCAGTCTATTCCTGAGGGTCTCCTGCTAGATAGTGTGGATTCTTTTCACCTTTGAAAAACAAAATGTGCTTCCATGACAAAAATGTATCTCATTCCCTAAGTCATTATGCATCTTTGGGGACCCAAAAGGTATCTTGGTCCTACATGTACTGATATCTAAGGAAAAAATAATTTTCCGGTTTTAAATTTTCATTAAACATGTTACCCAGTTGTCTATCCACCTTGGAGCTTGTTAAATCCTTCTTCCTTCCTAAGACGCACGGCAGGAATCACACTGCATATCAGAACCAGGACTCAAGTGCGTGCGTAACTGAGAGACAGGCTCCTTGGAGCATTCGCGCCCTCACCGCATGCAAGAGTTCCCTGTGCTTTCTGCTCCCTTCAGTTCCACTCTGCTTTCTTCTTCCGGAGGCTGCCTGACTCACCACGCCGATTTCACAACCCACTGATGGTGTACAACCTGCTGTTTGAACACACTTCTCCTAATCTTCTTTCCTTGCCAAGGACAAAGCTCAGCCCAGGAGCAGTGCGTGGCTCAGGACCCAGTAACTAGTGCAGAACCAGGACGGGGCCCAGCTTCCAACCTGGAGTTGCCATCACAACAATGTCATCGGTGCTCCAACATCTGCTGAGACTCTGTTTACCTGACATTGTCTTTAAAATCTAGACAGACAAGGACTGATTGCTGACAGCTCGTTGGATGCTCCATTCTTCACCAACATGATCCCTCCTGCACTGACCCAGAAAGAAACCGAGGTGAGAGGCACCCTGAGAGGTAGCCCCTCCCCAGGAGTGAGTGTCCTGTACTGCAGAGGATTGTACCCCAAGGCCTAACTACATTGCAAATGGGTGTGCTTACTCACATTTTTCTCAAAAACAATAATATCTTCACCACTTGAAGCCTAAGATCTTATGCACAGAGGAAAGACAGCATAGACGAAGATAAATCCAAGGGCAAAGTTAAATAGCTACACATGCACTGGAATTAATACATTTGTTTTTAATACAAAGATAAGCCCTTGAACTTCAATGAGGTGCTTCACACATTCAGAGAAAGACCCTGGATCAATAATGTACAAAACTTTTCTTTTATGAGCATGAGTTTAAGAGAAGAAAGAAGAGCTACCAGGCCCCTTCTGAACACTGGGATTGTGGGTGGTGGCTTGGGAAGGGCTTCCAGGCCCCCAGGGGCATGGTGCTATCCCAGGTATTCAGTGAGGACAGGCTGAGCTACGAGAGCTACTCCCACATGTGCAGGAAGTTCACACACTAGTACATGGAATCAAAACACTCCCAAGAGAAAGTGCCCCATGGTGGACAGGCAGCGTGGGTCCCAGGCTGATCGATGGGTGGGAGTGATTCTGCCACACTGGTGCTCAGCTCACCTGGAACAGCCAAGGTGCTTCTATACTTGTCTTTGGCTATGTGCTCCTCCAGAACCCCCAAGAAGAAGTCGGGGTGTTGCTCACTCACAGAGCAACTTTTTGGCCATGAGCTGTCACTTTCTGTCTGCTTCTTCCTCCCACACAGCTAGAACCTGGGGCGCTGCACCTGAGCTGGGGTGGGTGGGGTCTGCATGCCAAGACTGGGTGGGGCGGTTTGGGTAGGACTTGCCCCTGGGCAGCGATGCTTGCAGGGGAGGCAACCAGGCAAGAGAGAACACCTTCTACCCACACTAACATCAAAAGCGAGGCAGTCATCGAAATGTGCGGTGGGACCCAAGAAGCCAGGCCGCAGAGGGAAATCCCGATTGGACACAACAGGACAGAGCAAGGGGCAGCGCAAACTTTGGAGGTCTCTGTGCCATATAAATAGATCGATAGCTGAGGCCTTTCAGAGGACAGGACAAGATGGGACAGCACAGGGCAGGGAGTCTCATGTTGTAAGTGTGAGGATCCCTCCGGGCAGAGCTCATTTCAATAGCACAAGTGCGTGCATCTGGACATGGGGGGAGATGCAATCCCTCCCATGGTCCTTGACCAGGGGCGAGGGTCAGGTCATCCAGAGCTTGGAAACCTGTTTGGAAACCAGTTCCTCCGACTCGGTTCTAATAGCATGTCCCCAAGAAGTGACCCAATTCCTCCCAGCACAGTCCACCAGCCCCAAGGGCTAAGGACTCTTGCTCGCTGGTCAGATGCATCACTTCTTGTACCTCAGAGAACGCTTGTCTACCCTGGGCCTGTCAGGAAGGCCACACCTGCCCGCCACCTCCCTCAGTGCTGTGTTCCCTGATGCTCCTTGACAGAGGCTGCTTCCGTGCCCTGCACTACCACAGGTTCAGCGTGTCTCTAGGATGAAATTCTTTTGCACCAACCCAGGGAGAAGAGAGTGCATTGAAAAGCTGGAGTTTTATCACCCCTAGCAGATGTTCACTAATCCCCTTCTCCCATGCTTCCCATAGGCTTTAGATTTGCAGGAGCTCAAGGTGGAAGATGTCCCTGACCGCAGGATCGGGAGCTGCACGTAGGCTTCAGGAGTCTCCCGGCTCCTACACGGTACAGGTGATGGTTAAGCATACAAGTCAACCTGACTACAGCGGACGAAGCTGCATTTCGAGTGAGGCTGTGAGGGTGTTTCCATGTGACATTCCCGCTTGGATCCACCCACTTGGCAGAGCAGAGTGTCGTCCCCAGTGTGGGTGGCCATTGCCCCACGCTTTCAGGGCCTGAGCACAGCAAGAGAGGCAGAAAAGAGGAATCTGCCCATGTTTCTTCTCAACTCCCTGCTTGAGCAGAGACTTCTCATTTGACCTTCTCCAGCCCTTGGACTGAGAGTCACCACTTGACCCCTCCAGGCCTCGAGACTTCAGACCCAGACCGTCCCCCTACCTGGGTCTCCAACTCACAGGCAGGAGGAGTTCAGAGCCCATCACTACACGTGAGCACGGACACAGCCCGCGCAACACAGCTCGGATGCGTATCGTAGCTTATTGTGGAAAGCGGCCTTTTAATTTAATTCATGTTATTTCAACGACCAGGTAGCAGTGTGCAAAGCTGTGTGTTAGGAACTGGAGGGGACACAGAAATAACTCCAAGACCACTCCTTCTCCTGAGGCAGCTTGTGACCCATCAGAGAAGAAGCATCTGCAAGTATCAATCTAGAGGAAAGCTTAGTAAGACAAGCAAAGTGCTGGGGGGCCACTGTGCCTAACTGAGGGGCAGCAAGGAAGCACCTTATGGAGGAGGTGACACTTAATCAAAGTCAAAGGATAAATTAGGATTCCCATAGTCTAAAAAGGGCTGCAAGACCAGGGCTGAGATGACTACAAATGTGAACGTACTCCTGAGCCAGGGGAGCTTGCAGGGTGCTAAAGAAATGAGGTGCTGTATCAGTGCTTGTTGCTGCTATAATAAATGACAGCCGTCCTCAGTGTCCGTGCAGTGCTGGGTCCAAGACACCTGCAAATACTGAAACCCGGGACACCCAAGTCCCAGAGATGAAACAGCACAGTATTTGCATATAACCTGCGCATGGCCTCCCGCAGGCTTTGAGTTGTCTCTAGATTACTTAAAGAAGCAATGCAGTGCAAATGCCTTCTGAACGGTGGCCACGCTGCGTCGTTTAGGGGTGATGAGCAGGAAGAGGCCGCACGTGTTGAACACAAACCAAGCTTTGAAGGGTTTCCCATCTGCAGCGGGTTTAGTCCGTGCATGTGGAATCCGTGGGTAGAGAACCCACAGACACGAGGCCGAATGTCTCTGTTACCTTTGTTGCTGCTTTGATCGGACCTCCAACGAGTTGTGGTCCATTGGTGCTGTAGCGAATCTCCACAGACCTCGTGACTTAATGCAAACAGCTTCCAACAGAGCACAGGTCCCCCTTTGCTGCAAGCAGGGCCATGGGAGAGCTGCGCCACCCCTCCTGGGGGTGCTAGGAGGGCACAGACCTTCGCCCTTTCCCGGCTCCGGAGGCGGCAGCTTCCTCAGCTCGCTCTGCCAGCAGGCAAGCAGAGCCCTTCTCACAGTGCTCTGCTCCGGCCCTGCCCCTCATCTCCTCCACCTCCCACCCTCCGCTCCCTCATCCGCGTCAGGGCTCTCAAGTTGACATGGCTCCACCTGAGAACCCAGGACCACCCACTCTTTCCAGGGCAGCAAGGTGGCTCCTTGAATTCCACCCGCGACCTGACTCCCATTCGTCCTGTAAGCTGGTGTGTTCACTAGTCCCTGGGGCTTGGAGGCAGACATCCCTGGGAGCCCCACCATGGGGTGGTGCAGGAAGAAGGCTGAGGCCTTCCTGAAAGGCCCCCGAGAGCAAGTGCTATAGCACCCATCTGTACCTTGGCATTTACACTTTCTGTCTCCTTCAGTTTTGCAAGTGCACCACGTGCTGATCTTGGCTTAGTCTAAGGCGGGCAGACAAAGCACACAGTGTAGGCAACCTCTTCCGAGATCGTGCAGTGAGAGAGAGGGTTCAGCACCGGCAACCCTGCTGGCCTCCTGCAGTCCCCTGTCCTGGGAGGCATGACCTGGTGAGTAAAGAAGGGTGTCCACATTAACCTGCCTACTGGCTTACTTCCTTCCTGGATCTGGAAGTGAATCGTCTAAAGAATGAATGGCATTTTCTTCTTCTTCTTCTTTTATTTTTTTTAAGAGAGAGGGACAGTGAGAGAGACAGAGAAAGAGAGGAACAACTTTATTGAGTTTTTCACATGGCCTTAGTTGCTCCAACACTCAGTTGTGTACATGGTGCTGGGTTTGAACCCGGGTCCTCGTGCTTGCCAGGCAAGCGCTGAAATCACTGAGCCACCGCTCCAGCCTGGACATTTTTTTATTACCAAAAATTTGTCCTTTTCCTTGAAGAAATATTTCTTGAATTACTCCTCGTGCAGGTACCTCCTGTATGTTCCTGACCGTTATTGGCATAGAGTCCTTGTGCTTGGTTCTTATTCTCACACAGTGGCATAGGGAGCCCCGCCTCTCTGCCATCAGTAATGTGGGGCATTTCGAGTTGGCTCCTGAGTAGAGGAGTTGGGGGCAACACCAGGGCTTTCTTCCTTCCTTCCTGAGTTGCGACCTCTACCAGCACTCCTGGCCTGGAGCTAGAAGGCTACTAACCCGCTGTGATGTCCAGCTCAGGCCCTTGCCCAGATTGCCCATCTGAAGTCCCTCATCTCTTGTTTTTGGAATATCAACTGACAAAGAGATTTAGGGTGAAGTGCTCTTTATAAGCAGAGCTTACATCAGCTTAAAATGCTGAAATGGTTGTTCTGTCTAAAGCCAACACATAAACACACGCCTCGTGCCATAGCCACATGCTGCCCCGAAGCCCAGCTGCGTTTCTGATGACCTCGTCTGCCCCTTGATTCAAACCCTGGGAAACACTTAACTTCTCAGAACTGCAGGGCTGAATGTCTGCTATCAGACACAACTTCTTCCCAAATTAGGACAATGATGGTGCAATTGAATATTTTAAACTGAAACACGATGACAGGAAGCCTTCCGGCATTCACCAGCCCCGTTGCTCCCAGCCACCACCAGCCCTCGTGCACAGAGGCCACTAGAGCCACGGAGCTGGCCAACCCACAGAAGACGTCCACGCGCCCTCTCTCTGAGCACCTCCTTTCACCGTGACTAAGGAGCTGCTGCAGGCTCAATGATTTTGTTAGACAGATGAGGACACAAAGTCACAAAGGGTGACTGCTCCTTGCAGGGAATGAATCTGCAGGCACCTACACTGCATGACCTAACAGGTACACTCAGAGCAGAGCAGCAGGTGGGGAAGAAGCCAC
Organism: Aplodontia rufa; assembly: GCA_004027875.1. Classification (NCBI taxonomy): domain Eukaryota; kingdom Metazoa; phylum Chordata; class Mammalia; order Rodentia; family Aplodontiidae; genus Aplodontia; species Aplodontia rufa. The sequence continues at coordinate 68,485 of PVKS010002902.1, read as the reverse complement.
AGGAGGACAGAAACCAGAGCATAGCTGCCTCTACAGATTGCCCATTTCCCAAGAGGAAAGAACTCCTGACCTCGTCCTCTGCTGCCTGTAACACAGGTCTCCAGGCCTCTCCAAACCTGTCATTCCAAGACCCTGTCTACTGGCTAACAGGTGCAAAACCCTTCTCTTAGTCAGTAGTCAAATCTGCAACCGCAAAATAACAGCAAGAAAAAGAAGAAAGAAGGAGGGAGGGAGGGAGAAGCATTGTCTGGCAAGGAAAGGAATTACACTCCAAGTAGGAAGAAGATGTGACTCAAGAAGTGGAAGAAATTTGAATATAGTTTTGGAAAAAAAATAAACTCCCTGAGGGATTTACTCTATAGAACTTTGAAAACTCATATTACTGAATGGCTATGATGTAGCTGAGGTCTAGCCAAGAAAAACGTAAAGTAATGCAGAACCCGACAAGGCAGGTGGGATTATAGCGCAGAGATCAGGTCGCAAAATAATTTGGCAGTAGCGTCGGTAGCCTAGAAATCTGTCTATCCGCGTCAGGGATTTGCACCTGGAGAAGAACAGAACAGGAGCACATGACCCGTAGTCTGCGAAAATGGATATCCCCTGCAAGGGAGGGTGTAGTGCCTCTGAGCCCACCAGCAGCCCTGACCGCCAGAAAGGTGGGGCGGGGGCCTCTGTCAACTGTGGCCTGGAGCCATCACAGCCCTTGACCCTGCGAAGTGCCTGTGGACAAAGCAGAGGATGGTCCCAACTCTAGGCAAACAAGCTGATGGATGCAAGGGAAGACACCACACCAGGTGGGAAAGGCAATCTCTGGGTGGCCCAATGGGACGAGCGTCCTTTCTGCACTCTGATGCACAACCTTGCCAGGGCCACATTGTACAGCTGGGCTTCAGCTCCCATGATGCTCTTGGTGCAGGCCACGACATACACAACTATGCTTGCCTTGTTTCCTTGGTTGGAATCTTCTACAAGTATGTGGCTGGCTGTACTTACATCCTGGGCCTGGATCCATTGGTTCATAAACATTTGCATTAATAACTAAAATTTTTGGCCTGAAAATCCTCACTCCTCTTGCGAAAATAAAGGTACTCCACTTTATTGGATATGCAAACATATACATACATAGACATTTATAAATAAATATGGAGGTAAAGTCATTTCAGCTCACAAAAGCAATTATTTGTGCCAAATTCATTTTGACAAGTAGAAAAGTGATTTTGTAGGTTAAACTTGAGCTCTTAAAAACTTACAATTTGCGAGATTAATCAGTCAAGTATTTGTTTTAAAGCCAAATAACTCAAAAGTAATCCTTTTGGTACATAAAATTGCTGATCTAACCTTTAAAAAGAAGTCCATAGAACCAAAAGGGTAACAGAATTTGGGAGGGGGAACATATTAAAGCTAATTGTAGAGCTGTGGAAGTGAACTGAACATCACGTAACACCGTCGCAGAACCTGTGGAAACGGCAAGAAAGAAAATAATCAAGGTCAGAAATGAATTGTGAACATAAAAACATGGCTTAAAATAATCAAAGCAAAGACAGAGGGAAAAGACAAGTGTCTTACAATCAAGAGACTATAATGAAGTCAACATCCTTAAAGAAAAAGGACGGCACATAAAACCCTAAAAGCACTCAAAGACATGTCGGGAAAAACATCCTGAAACGCCAGGAGAAGGGAGCTTCCAGGTCACAGAGGCACCTTTTCTAGGAAATCAACACAAAGAAAATGACAGATATTGAGATTTGTTCTTGTTGTTATCATCTCTCAAGGCAGAAAAACAGAGTGTTGCTCCTCATCTGCACAGGGGGTGCCTGGGGCCTCACTGGGTGGCCTCAGATGTGTCCTCACAGTGTTGCAGCCCACCCAAGAGAGCAACATGGTGAGGCAGGAGGCATGGCCCAAGAAGGCTCCCCCCAAGCAGACGCGCTCAAGCACGGACAATGGGTCAGGAGACGCCAGCTCCAAGAAGCTCAGGAATCGCAGCTCTCTGAGTCCCTCTCCAAGGAGCACGGTGGAAGGAATCAGTCTCACCAAGGGCAAGTGGAGAAACCCAGGACTGGCAGCCCTCACCAAAGCACAGCAAGGCAGCATGCTGGACTCCAAGGAAACGTGACCCAGGAATCTGATACCTAGCCAGAGTGTTCCTTCCAAGCACTGAGGGAGGAATCCCAGCCAACCAAGGGATGACTCACAACGAAGAAACCAGTAGAAGAATCACAGCAAAGAAGGAAGAGCGAGGAAGGAATCCTTCACGAACACGCTAATGACCTAGGTTACAAGCTGAAAGGCAAAGGCTGCAAAACTCAACGGAAAATAATAATCTAGAAGACAGGAAGCCAGAAGATGAGCCACAGTACTCAGATGACCCCTTTTCCCAGCAGCAGTGAGCAACCAGCCCAGGTGGCTATCAATAGAAGATTGGATAAAGAAGTCACGGTACCGGGGCTGGAGCGGTGGCTCGGCAGTTACGGCGCTTGCCTGGCATGTGCGAGTACGCGAGTTTGAACCCCAGCACCACGTACACTACAAAGTGTCTGAGCAATGAAGACCACATGAAAAACTAAATAAAGTTGATTCTCTCTCTCTCTCTCTCTCACTGTCCCTCTCTCTTTAAAAAAGAAAAAAGGTCATGGTACACACACAGTGGAGCTCTACTGAGCCGTGGGGAAGAAGGGAACAATGGTATGGGCTGGTGGATGAACGGAACTGCAGATCATCATGCTAATGAAGTCAGCCAAACTGGCAAAAGTCAAGGCAGGAAGGCTTTCTCGCATGTGCAGAAGCTAGAACAAAGTAAGGTGCGAAGGGTGAAAATAGAAGGGAGCTAAGTGGACTCATATGACTGAGGGGGAAGGAACAGGGACAGAACGGAACAAGAAGCAACTGTGCGATGAAAGTGACCAAATTGTACTCTGCGCTTATGGGAAAGTGTCACAGAGAATTCTACCTTTAGGAATATCTACAAAGCACTAATTTAAAAAACCACACACATGCAAAAAAAAAAAAAAAAATAGAAGGAAGCCCATTAGCACAGAGCAAAGGGAATGGGGCAAGGTGTAGAGGAGAGACAGGGACGGGATTGGAGCAAATTAGGTTCCATGCCTGTATGATTATGTTCAAATGCCCTGATGAAAAATAGAAAAGCACAGGTACTTTGAAACTACTGATGATCTCTATTACTTATTGTTTTCCTGATATTTTCATTAATCATAAAAGGATCTTGTAAGGAAAGAATCTTTTGTGGTAGAAGAAAAATCGATCCAAAGTCTCATTATTGATACGTACGTTTCTTCTTAAAGAAAAAATTACATTTTTTTAAACAGAAGGACAGTGAGAAAGAGAGAGAGAGATCAATTTTTATTGAGTTTTTCCCATGGCTTTTGTTGCTCTGACACTTAGTTGTGTACCTGGTGCTGGGGTTTGAACCCATGTACTTGCGCATGCCGGGCAAGCACCGTAACCACCGAGCCACCGCTCCAGCCCAAAAAATTACATTTTATTAATTTTTCTTGGAGACTGGATGCACAGCATGATCCCAGGTTTATACTATAAGTCTATCAATGAGTTCACTGGTCTTCACAATGAGGCTTTGCGTGATTTTTCTTTCTTTCTTTTTATTTTTTTCTGCCTCGCTGAAGTTTTTAGAACAACTATGGTTCACTTTTGCAAAAACAATTTTTTAAGGAGGATAACTTGTCAGAGGGTGGAACATTTCTGGGTGGGGAGGGGAGGGCCACACAGTATCATGGTCAATTGGAAAAAGTCTCACAGACATAGCTCATCTGGGACAGCAGAGAATCCCCTTCCCAACTGTATGTCATTAGGACCCAAGAAGATATCAGTCCATCCTTCCAACCACCATCACATTCATCAAAATGGATTATTTTTCTTTTTAGATGGATAGTGAGAGAGAGAGAAAATAAATTTTATTTAGTTTTTCATGTGTCTTTCACTGCTTTGACACTTTGCTGCGTACGTGGTGCTGGGGTTCGAACTCTTGTCCTCGTGCATGCCACATAAGCACAGTAACTGCTGAGCCACCGCTCCAGCCCAAGGTGGATTCTTCTGCTGGATCTTCTAACCTGATAGTAGCTGACAGATGGGAGCTGATGGGAGCTGGCGGCTGGACTTAACCAGGAAAGGCCTTATTCAGGGCAGCAGGGTTGGACCCTGGAACACAGGGCCTCAAGGACAGAAGGAAGCAAAGAGGAAGGACAGAAGCAACAAGCCCCGGAAACTAAACACAACCCAGAGGGAAGTCCCCTGGAGAAGACAGGTCCACCAAGAACCAAGGGACGGATGTGCTGGCAGAGGGAAGGTGTGATGGCCTCACTTTGGGCAAGAAGTCCTTGAAGGGCTCTTTGGGGAGGCTCCTCATTCAAGTGGCTTATTTTGGCCCCTAAGAAGTGCAGTAATAAGTCTAAACTATTAGACGCAATTGGAGATGGGCTAGCATGAATGGTGTCCAACAAGAACACGAGAACACTGTGGGGGACAGACATCAGCTGCAAGGGTGTGTGCATAGACAGGGGTGATGGGTACGCTACTGTCACATCCTCCCCTTTCCCCTCAGCCAGCTAGCCTTGCCCTAGCTGAAACAGCAGGGCACCCCCTTGTCACGTTCCAGCAGCAAGGAGCTGGTGTCCTTGGATCAGGGTCCGCTGCATCCGTGCTGGCCACCTGCAATCCGCCCTTCCCAAGCCCCTCATCTGCTCCTGAATGCTGCACCCCTCACCCTTGCCAAAGGCAGAAGGCCTGCAGAGCAGAGCGTAGAAACTGCCCTATGTTCCTCTAAGCTGGCTGACGCACGCCGAAACCGGGGACTTCCTTCCAATTGGTGAGGACGTTTAGTAGAAGGTGCTCCTCGGGCAGACTTTCAACTCCCCTGTGTCAACAGGGTTCACGGAGATTGCGTGTGGCAGCACCCCACACACAGTGGGCCAAAAATGGAGACAGGATAAAGTTTGAGCAATAGAAACTGATTGAAAAAGCAATGTGAGGGGCTGGAGCGGTGGCTTTGCGGTTATGTTGCTTGCCTGGCATGCACGAGTACACGGGTTCAAACCCCAGCACCACGTACACAACTAAGTGTCAGAGCAACGAAGGCCATGTGAAAAACTCAATAAAAATTGATTCTCTCTCTCTCTCTGTTCTTCTCTCTTATAAAAAGAAAAAAAGCAATGTGAATCACTTTGATATACACCCAGACTAACAAAGGCCAAGAGTACATCCTGCTGCCCTAGTGTGAACTTGGGACAAAGACGAGGAAAGCTGGGCGTGCAGAGGGTCAACTGGAAGAAAAGCCACACATGCAATGAAATCAAGGGGACTGTCCCCTGGCAGAGAGGCACGGCGCCTCCCTTCAAGGCAGCCAAGGACCAAGACATCCTGAGCACAAAGCAACCTCTAGCAGCCTCCTCCGTAAAGAGCAGCAGACAGTGATGTGCCCACCTGGCCGCTGAGAGAAACGCTAAAGGATGCTGTCAGTGAGTGACAGTGACGGAGGCTGAGTTGCGGGACAACCCCTTACTCTCTTGGCTCTTCCCTTCCTCACCTCTCAGACGGCTGAGTTGGTCAGGGCCGTGTCCTCAGCCTCAGACATCCTACGTCATTCCACGCTAAGAATCCTCAGAGGGTCACCCACCCAGTGAGCTCGCTTCTCAGCACACCTGCTGTCCCTCTTCCTCTGTCCTCCCCAGGGACACCCGCCTAACTCTCACCATCCCCATCGTGGTCTCCTGCGGAGCTTCCTCCCTGCTAATTCGTCCTTCACAGGACTTTTCACAGTGATTTTCCTGAGGCTTACAGCCCCCATGGCTTTCAAGTTGGTCAAAGCCCCTCAGCTTGGCCAGGGCAACAATCAGAGTCTGACTCATGCACACCTCTCTGGCTTCCTCCTCCTGCTGTCCCCAGGAGACTCAGCATTCCAGTTTGCCCCGGGCAGGCCTGGTTTGAGTTCTGTGTTCTGGAGGAAATCTCCCAGTCCCTGGCACACCAGAGCCATGGAGCTGCCTCCCTGGGCCCTTCTCTGTACTCCTGGGGCTATTTATAGACCCCAAAGGCTCCCTGTCTGGCCTTCGCCTTGGCATTTTGTAGCCTAGAATAGCCATCTCCTACGGTTCCTGCCACAAAACCCAGCCAAGTGCATCCTTGTCCAGGACAGTGGTCCTGACCAGCAACACCAACTTGCCCTGGGAATGTTGTAGAAATGCACATTCCGGGGCTTAGTACAGACTTCCAGAATCAGCTGGGGCTCAGCTGTCTGGGTTTTAAGAGCCTCCCGGCAGGTTCCAGTGCAAACTCAAGTGTGAGAGCCGCTGCCCCAGGGATCCACCCTGAGCAAGGCGCCTCCCCCAGAAGACTGGGAGCTTCCCTACCATCCCTCTGGTTCCTGTCCTGCTGAAATCAACTGCTGGAATGTCCATGTCCACCATCCCACCGCCAGTTCCTTGGCGGAACATTGTCACATCAGTCCATGTCTGTAGGTCTGTGGCTGTTGTGTTAGCTCCTCTATTAAAGGAACAGATTTAATAAGTTATATGCACTTTCCTAAGTCAAATCATATTGGAGAGAAATGAGTGATCCTAGGACAAAGGATGTCAGAGAATGAGAGGGGCGAGTGCCCAGAGGCTGCCTCCAAGCCTAGGGGTACATTTTGCCCTAATTCTCATTAAAAGACACAAATTGTGCTTGTTAATGTCACAACGGTAGACACCTTTCCTGCTCCAACAGTGGCCCCACGTTTCAAACTAGCTTATCTGAAGACCAGACACTGATTTTTAGTCTTGGGGGCGGGGGTGGCGGTAAGGAACCTCTGAGGGATTGAATCAGATCTGAGCATTGCGCTCCTCTCTGTTTGTACCAGGAAGGACCCATACTTTTGGTCTCAATTAAAAACACTGCCACATGTCTGCTATTAATAATGACAGCAATTTACTTCTGTTGAAATTGAAAGCCTTCGATTCGCTTTGAAAAACCTAAATGCATTTCACATGGCTTACAGACGTGTTTCAAAGCTTTCTTCTCCTTTATAGATTTTTTTTCTTTTTGTTTTCTAAAATAGTCTTCATCTTCAAAGCTTTTGATTTGCATTTGGTGTCTGAAGATACAGATCTAAGCATGCACATATGTGTAAATAGATACACATATGTGTGTGCATTGATATTTATTGATGTGCTGTGCTCAAGCAAATAGTTCCTGCTTTCTGATCAACTTGTTATTGTTCAAATGACGATGATTTAACTGCTTTTTCCTAGCATTTTTACTTGACATTTTAAAAGTCAGTGAAACTAAAGAAAAAGAAAAAGAGACAAAAGCCCTCACAGTGAGGAAGCATAATTGTTTTCAGCAAACCACATGTGACATTTCAGATGCGTTTTGGATGGCATTTTGTAAAGAAGCATGCAGTTGGGAAGGCTCTTTAAAGTAAATCATTAAGAGAAAACCCAAAACAACAAATTCACATTCATCAAATTTGTAAGGAGAAGAGATGGGGTGTCGACCACATCAAACGTCCAACTCTGAACAGTTGGACTTCATGCACTGAATATTCAAAAAACCAGATTGTGATTCCACGGGATTATGCCCTCCCCCAAACAAAGGCATCTGCTCTGCAAGAGCCAGAATGGGTCCGGAAAGGACACCTGGAAGCAATTAGGGGCAGATGTCCCTAATATTCAATGGGCAGCAAATCTTGTGCCAGGGCCTTGGATTTCTGAAGGACTCAGAAAATTTAGGGTCAAAATTAAGCAAACAACTTTTAATGCAATAACTTGGAAAATTCATTTAAATATTATCCGAGAGTCGTTAATAGCAAAGTTTATCATTTTGCTTGGGCTTCATTCATTCATTAATCACAGTTGTTGAAATCGCTCAGCTGTCCCATTTTGCTGAATAGGTACAAAATAAACTCCGATGCAATTTTATAATTAACTACAACATAGTAATTCCAGAAAGTGTTTCTGTGTTTACAGTCTATGGAGCATTTTCATGTATTCATTTAGTTATTTGTTAGTTTCTAAAACAATGGTTGGTCCGTTGTACATGCTCAGTAGGTTGAAAATTTTAGTTGCTGTTCAACGTCTGGTGAACTCCAAACAGATCTTATATTGTGTTATATTGCCTTTTTACTCAAATTTTGCCTAGGAGTTGAACAGCAAAATCTTGCAGGGTTACCTAGTTTAGCTATATTTACACAAATATAAAGTTGAAGGAGTTTTTAATGTTAAGATGGTGTTTGATTACAGACTAGAGTTGGAACTGACAGTTTATTGGTGGATCAATAAAGTGGGCGTGGTGGCGCATGCCTGTAATCCCAGCTGCTCAGGAGGCTGAGGCAGGAGGATTACAAGTTCAAAGCCAGCCTTAGCAACTTAGCAAGACTCTTCTCAAAACAAAAACAACAAAAAAGGGAGGACTGGGATGTGGCTCAGTGGTGAAGTACCCTTGGGTTTAAACCCCAAGTACACCCCCCAATAAAAGAAGGTAGAAAACAGACCAAAACCCAAATGCCACTGTATTACTATCTCTATGAGATTCTAAAATTAAAATTTTTAAAAATCAATTATAAAAAGCTAAATTAAAATAACTGGATTTCACTGAATATGCATATTATGTAAATGTTTGTGATAAAGTTAACATGCCATAAAACATTCCCCAAGTTTACACTGTAGAGCGTATAATTTATAAGAGCCCTTTTTAAAAAGTAAAAAAGTTCTGGGCTGGAGCGGTGGTTCTGTAGCTATGGCATTTGCCCGGCATGCTCGAGTACATGGGTTCAAACCCCAGCACCCACATACACAACTAAGTGTCAGAGCAACAAAAGCCATGTGAAAAACTCAATAAAAATTGATTCTCTCTGTCTCTCTTTCTCTCTCTCATTGTCCTTCTCTCTTTAAAAAAAAAGTAAAAAAATGCTGATATTATTTAATAAGCCAATTATGTAAATGTATTAAAATTAAAGACTGAAATTCTTTGAAGACCAGTAGATTAAATTAAATCACATGGACCAGTGTTCGTTCAATGCACTCGGTGGGTCAGTGATTTCTGTATTGTATGTGTTCATTCACTGCATCCAGCTATTTTTGACCCTTGCTTACTACGACGCTGTTTAAGCTGGGGTGTGGGTCAATGCTAGAGTGTTCTCCTAGCATATGCAAGGCCCTGCAAAAAAGAGAAAAACAAGACGTTGTTTAAAAATCCAGTTGTCACCATATTTATGAATGTTTCAACACATAAAATTATACACACTTTCTCAGGTTAATGCTCTTTGTCCTTAAGTACTTATTTAAATCACAAAGTGAGAAAAAAAATCTCAGGAATCCCATTGGGGTTTTTAATTTAGCCATATATGACTCCCCAAACGTACCTCTAACCAGATGGAAAGATCATCTTCCATTTGCCTCACCTTCAGGAAGGGATTAAATTTCTCCAATTTTATAAAAGTTCCAGAGCTGAGGTTTCTTAACATTTTGTTCACTTAAACCTACTGGTTAGGCAAAAACTGAAAGAAAATGAAGGGTATCATTCTATGTCTTTAATGAAACATAAGAAAGATATGATTTTTAAAAAAGATGATATAAAGAAAAACTAAAACAATATAATAAACATTCTTAATGCTATAAAAAATACGTTTTGTCGGGGCTGGAGTGGTGTTTCTGTGGTTGGAGTACTTGCCTGGCAGGCACAGACCCAGGTTTGAGCCCCAGCATCAAATACACAACTAAGTGTTGGAGAAACAGTGGACAGATGAAAAAAAATTTGATTCTCTCTCAAAAAAAAAAAACTTTTTGTGCTTTATGAAAACTACACTTCTTTGAAAAAACTTTGTAAAATCTGGCAATTCATGATAGATTTAAATGTCTGATTTGGAGTTCAATTTATCTTGATTCTTGGTGGCTGAAGAAGGCATGATGTGGTATTTCATCAAAAGTTCTATTGGGGCTGGATCGGTGGCAAAGCTGCCTGGTTGCAGTGCCTGCCTGGCATGCACAAGGACCTGGGTTCAAACCCTAGCACCAAATATACAACTAAGAGTTGGAGCAACAAAAGCCACGTGCAAAACTAAGAATCAATTCTCTCTTTCTCTCTGTCTTGCTGAAAAACCTCTATTGGCTGGGTATGCCAAATTATGACTTCTATTTTTACTCCCATCCACCCCATAGAGATTTGCCTAAAACTTTTTTTTCATTTCATTTTGTACTGGTCTGTTGCTTTGCAAACTAATCAGAAGTTTTCACACTTCAATGTTTGGATGCCAAACTGAATATTTTAGAAAATCTTTTAGCAAGCATTTTAAAAGTAGAAATATAAAGGTCTTTATATTATTTTAGTGACAAAATTGTATAATTACAAGTGTCTATTTTCAATTTTTTTTCCATAGCAAGAGTTTTTTTTGGAAAATGATTGTCATCTTTACGTATAATTCCTCTTTTTAAGTCACCTTTGCATTGGGAGTAATATAGTAAAAGAAATATTACTTATGTTTGAAATGCTTCTACCCAAAAGAAAAATCCTGCTAAGTAACTTTCCACTGACCCCAAGTTATTGAACATGTCTCTTTTTTCATAAGAATAGTTTTTATTAAATATGTTTTAATTGATATGGAAAACAATGAAATCATCCATACGTATGGGTTACTGCGTTGTCTTGAATAATGCATAAGTCATGTTAAACGTATCTCTCTTCAAACATTTGTCCTTCCTTTATGGTGGAAACATTCAAGCTCCTTTCTTGCAGCTTTTCAGAATATACAGTCTCTCTATAGCCACCCTCCTGTGCAATAATAGTGTATGAGAGCTTCCTGCTCCCTTCGGATTGGGGCTGGAAAGGGAAGGTGTGGGGAAGGACGTGGATGGACTCGTTACGTGCACCTAGGCGTGTGGCGTGATGAATCCCACTATTGTATATAATTATAATGCACCGGTTCAGAAGAGCTAAGAATTTCTTGCTCCTAACTGTAATTCACTATCCGTCCCTCCCCCTGCACATGAGACGTTGCCTTTATGAATAACTAAACAAGTGCATTCATTTGTGTGTTCGGAATCTCTGCAATGAGCTTTGCCCAAGACAGCACAAGCACAGTGGGGTCCAGCTCTTCTTCATTAGAGCACCCAAGTTCCTGCCTTTGGAAGCTCTCAATTGTGACTGAGCCAACAGATCCCAGCTGAGGGTGGAAGCCCAGGGCTGCCAGAGGATGCACCACCTTGGACATCTCCTGACACACAACCCAAATGAGGTGACAGTCCACCCTGTGGGTTAAAAGTGAGGAACCCTGCATCAGCAGGTGCACCACCGGGGAAGCTTAGGGGTCACGGGGAGTCCGTGGCCCTGGTCTCCCTTCTCCAGCCTGCAACCTAGAGGGCAATCACAGGACAGCAATGGACATAGACACAGCCAGGTGCCAGCCACACCAGAAGAGGTGGCCTCTCCCGGGAAGCCACCCAGGGCAGGGGGAGCTCCAGGGTACCCTGGGAATATCCCTGGGGAGGCTTAGGTGGGAGTGAGAGTTAGGCTGCACCTGGGAAACAGGAGACCCTCCCCACCCTGGGCAGCACAGTGGGACAGGAAAATGCAGACCAGAGCCCAGGCCACACAGTGCTGACCTTGCCCCCAGCACCCTCTCCAGGCCCTGTCCCTGGAGCTGCTGACCTTGCCTGGACCTCTCTGATCTCTCAATACCCACGATCGCTCCGCGCCTGTTCACAGCCCATCGGTGACTTTCCACCCTCCCAGTATTCTTGCCCTCTTCCTGTCCCACAGGCTCTCTCCCGGAGGCCCACCGTGTCTCTGCCTGCACTTTGGGGAAGATGGGGCCATTTCAGGTGGACCTAAGGAAACCCTGGGGCTGTGGAGCCTGGCCCAGCCAGTCCTCCAGTGTTGCCCCTTCTTGATGCACCGCTTACAGGGCTGGTTGACCTGAGGGCCGGAGGGCAGGATGAGGCAACCTTACAGGTGGCTGCAGACAACTTGAGTTGCTCCAGGCCCCCTACCACACAGCTGGGAACGCAGAGGGCTTCCTGTATGCACCAGGCAGACAGATCAGAAGGGGACTTTTGCCCGGGGATCATTTAGGGTGGTTGGAAAGACCAGGCTTTTGTCTGAGCCTCACGATTCTGTGCTGGGGCCCTCACTCTTCACATCTTTGGGTTCTGTCGGGGGTTCCCATAAAGGAGTTACCCCTCAGGGTATGGGGAGAGGAACCTGGAGGACCTCCTGCCACACAGTGTGGTCATCAGCAGAGCCTCTAGAAGTGACAGAGGGCCCAGACTAGAGCATCCGCGGCACCCTGATTGCCTACTGTTTCATCTGGACAGTCACGGGCGTAGCATTCCTAATGCAGTTCCATTAGGCAGCGATCCTGACAATGATGCTCATTTTTCCAATGAAGAAACTGACATGGGGCCATGCTGCAACTAATCCTAGGTCACAAAGCTAACAAGAGATGGTTGAGATTGCACCAGGTCTGCTGACTCTGGGGTCCTCTCTCCATCACCCAGGATGAATCCTCAGAGCTGTGGACGAGTGCTAACTACACAAACTCAGCTCCCATTTCTGATGCCGTGAGAAAATAATTCCCTTCAAGTTGGGCAGGAAACCAGTTAATGTAACTCCAGGTATGAGAGAAAATTTCCTGTCTTGCTTGTTACCCCAAAGCATGTTTGCAATCTATTGCAGGACTGTAGGAAATCAGTTTATTATTGCAGGTTAAGTATTTCTTGCATGGAATTCTTGGGACTAGAAAGACTTTGAATTTTGGATTTTTAAAAAAATTTTTGGAATATTTGCATATAGGTAATGAGATCTCCTGGGGATGGGTCTCAAGTTTAAACACAAAACTCATTTGTGTTTCCTACATACCACATATGCAGCCTGGAGGTCTTTCATAAAAATTTTAATAATTCTGTACATGAAACAAAACTTCACCAGGTGAAATTTTCTACTTGTGCATCATTCTAGCACTTGAAAAGTTTCAGCTTCTGGAACATTTCAGAGTTTGGGGTTTTGGATTGGGCTGATCAGCCTGTGGGAATCGTTTGCACACGGGGTAAAACGTTACCAGGAGCCCAAGGACATCTGCTGGGCCTTGTATGCATTGTGTCATCTTGCTCTATGTCTGTGAGGGAACTGAAATCCCATGTGGTGGCTGAAAACCCTGCCCTGGGTGGGGCACGATGGTGCTCACTGTGATCCTGGCAACTGGGGAAGCTGAGGCAGGATGGTCTCAAGTGTGAGGCCAGTCTGGGCAACTTAGTGAGACCCTGTCTCAAAATAAGCACATAAATAAGAATAAAAAACCAAACAAACTCTGCTCTCTGGCAGGTGAAGGTTTAGGCCTGTGAGCAAGTGATGACCAAACCCATTCACCCAGCCTGAGCTTTGGTTAGAAGCGTCTGGTGACATGGGGACAGCAGGGCAGCAGTCACTGTCCTGGGGGAGGAGCAGCAGCTCCAGTAGCACTTCCCTGGGACTGGGCTCCCTCAGTCCCCAGAAGGTCTTCTGGTCTGGGGGCTCCCTCCGTTGCGTGCTTCCCAAGAGGGGCTCCATTGCTGCTCTCTGCAGCTTTGCCGCCAAGATCCCCACCCCCAAGCCCATAGGATCTTATGGTGGAGTTCAGGTCAACGTGCAGAGCTTCAGTCTGCTCTCAGGACTGGCTGACAGCCCAGCATAGGCTGGTGCCCTTAGGAGCCCTGCTGACCAGCTTTCGGACCAATGATGCGATCATCGAAGAGCTGTACACCTGGCTCTGTGCAGGGATTCTGTGACCCCCATGTGGTCCCTGCAGATGCTCAAGTCAGCGTCACCATTGCTCCCATCTCACTAACAAGAAAATAGGATCTTCAAGAGACTGGATAAGGCACAGTTTGGAACAAGGCCACTTGGCCACCAAAGGCTGTGTACTCGTACCCACTAATACTCCAGTGCCACCATCTGTGCCCCCGTACACGGCCAGGCAGGCAGTCAATACCAACTGCATCAGCAGCTCTTTGTGACCCTGATGGGGTCTCGCCCTGAGATCCAGCATATACCAGTTTTTAAGTGGGGAACCATGTTCCACTGAGACCTTTTGATTCTTGCTGCCCACAGAGCAGGGCTGAGAAATAACTGTTAAAATGACCAATGCCAGTCAGCCAGACATGCTTGTGACCTTTATTGTAGGCTTAAAAAAAAAAACAAAAAAACCCAACCAAATGCTGCCCAACACCTGTGGAGCCCCTGCCCTCGAGGGCAGAACAGCAGTGCTGTTCCACTGTGCGATGGCCTGTGGTGCTGTCCTCTGGGAGTCCACTGAAGCAGAGTGCCCAAATCCACTCCTAAAGCAGGCAGGGTCCACGTCACCCAACACTCACTACTCAAACGCTCAGAACCGTTCCCAAGCATCTGGCACACTGCCTCTGCTCTGCGGGACGTCTGTCCCCAGCATGTCAGTCTAAGCAATTCAACTCTGTCATCTGTGCGAGGACTGGGCCAAGCTGGGACAAAAGAAAATCAGGGCCTGGAAGGCCACTCTGCAGATTCGAGCCCCTGTAACGACTGTGTGCTGGCCTCTCAAACAGATGGTTTGCTTTAGTTTCACAAAGCCACGTTGTTTCATCCGGTGGCACCATCTCCACTTCATACATTAAAAAGGGTTGGTTTGGGACTCTGTGGTTTTAATATTTTCCTTCTTTGTATGAATGTTCATGTTAAAATGCTCCAAGAGGATTGTAAACCAGCTGGCAGTATTGAGCATGTCCAGCGCTGTTTTGTTTTCTCCAGTTTATTCATATTACCATATTTTTTCATAACTGTGTGCATTAGGTATCACGCATGTGCACACGCATGCACAAACGTGTGCACACACATGTATACACACGCACACAGGTGCACACAGATAGCTGGATTGTGTAGCACCTGGCTGGATGTTGTTTCACTGGGGTAAGAAGATGCAATGTCCTTTAGCATTGTTACTTTTCTTTGCCAGCGTGTGTGAACTCGGGCTATATTTTAGCCATTCTGCATATTTTATGAACTGGGAATTAAATAGCACCCCAGACAGCAAATGAATGAAACTTCAGTCTATCTCTGCATTGTAACAACTTCTTCCTTTCAACTTCCACTAAATGAACTTAATAAGTTGAAGATGTCACGTCTTCATATTTCTAGAAGAAATTGTTCTACTTTGGAAGGGGAAAATAAACAAGAATTTTTAAATCAACATGGAGAGCGAACCTCTCACTAGGACTAACAGAAACCTTTTTATTGTATTTCCTCTCAAAGAGTCAGGAGGTTACTGTCGTCCAGAGCAACATTTTTAAGTTGACTCTTTGTTTTTTTTTGTCTTTTTGTTTCTGTTTATTTTAACTTCAAAGAGTTGCAATCCAAATGGAATACAAAGTGGGAAAATTGCTTGGGAAGTCTGGTAAGGAAGCGTCTCTGCTCTCATCTGCTAATGGAAAACTCCCTCTGGAGCAGAAGGGGCAGTCCTCAGGTGTCTGCCAGTGCTGGCCATTTTATTTAAATACTATTTAAATAAGCCAGATACACTCATTTTCATAAGAAGCTGTAAATAAGTTTGTTAGGCTGACATTTATGAGACCAAAGCCCCACGTGTGAACACAGACTGCTTATCTCTTCCTTGGTTAATACTGAGACACTGTCATTGGCCCACACCATCATCACCACTCTGGGGACCTTTGACCCGTCTTGAGATTCAGCTAGAGCCTGTAACACTCATCATGAACCAAAGAGTCCAGGGCTCTTCAGCACCTTCCCATGTCAGTGTTCTTGTAGGACCATGGCACATTCAAAGTCGGGGTATTGCCGGCTCTGAAACATAGCACTGCCCTTTAATGTAGGGCTCAAGGCTGAGGCCATTGGCCGGTAGGAGTCAGGGACAAGGAATCTCAGATCTTCAGCTTGCTGGTGTTGGAGAAATCACCATCAGGGAATGACAGATAAGGAGAGTCTTTGAAGTCTCCCCCAGTAATATCCTATGGAAGACACAGTTACCAGCCCAAGGAGAGCAAGGGTGGGGGACCACAGGTGAGACGCAACCCTGAAACCCACATAAAGCCATATGCTGATTATCCGAAGACCGAAGACCGTCTCCCTCCCTCTTTGCTTTCACGTGGGAATGGGAAGGATTTTGCAAGGTGGCTAAAGGCTCTGATCTTGATTGCACAAGGTGGAAACAGAATAGAACTAGATAGCATTCACAAGTTAGAACAGAACCAAAAGGCAACACCTGGTAGCATTTTCAAATTCTCCACCCCCAGCTAAAAACAATAAACAAAAGGACCAGAGTTGTAATGTCAAGGAAAGAAAAATCTGGCTTCCCCTGAGCTCAAAATAAACCCAGCAAAGCCAAGTCTGCACCACTCCCCTACAAGCGCCACCCACAGCTGGAGGGCAGGGCTCTGAGATGCAAGCTTTGTCCCCCAGAGCAGAAGCCTGGAGTGCCTGGCTGCTCCAGACAGGGGCCAGGCAGTGGGTGCTGTGGGATGCCACCTGTCCAGGTCCACACTAGCTCAGGAGGTCACCTGCGATTTCAGAGGAAGAACTCAGATGCGGTCCAACCCTTTAGTACATATGGATTATTTCCATTTTAGCATGAATGAGGTTCTGAACTCAAATCCTGTTTGTTAAGAAGGACAAAAGGGCTGGAGCAGTGGCTCAGTGGTTACAGTGCTTGCCTGGCATACGTAAATACAAGGGTTTGAACCACATGCACAATGAAGTGCCAGAGCCACAAAAGCCACATGAAAAGCCAAATAAAATTTATTCTTTCTTACTGTCCCTCTCTCAAAAAACAAAAAAACAAAAAAACCAAGAAGCTCACGACATCCCATACTTCTTGGAGGTCTACTAGACAGATGAGGTGCTACGTTAACGTGGGGATCTTGGGGATGAAGCATCACTGGGTTTTGCGGTGTGGAAGTCGGTGCCTGTCTTTGCTTCAGAGCGGGTTCATCTCTCTCCACGCACACAGCACCTAACATAATCACACCAACGTGTCGGACTGGTCGACCCCCAATCATGGAACGTTTAGACTCAGAGCCACAGGAGCATTAGTGACTGGTCCACCTGTCTGTTGTACACATTGCAATCATCCGCTCTAAACTAAAATGTTTCTCTGCTTCACACATAAAACCATGAACCTTCTGACCGAGCGTGGAGATGTCAGCTGTTAGTGTCAAAAGAGCCTACGTGAATTCTCTCTTAGTTCAGATATCTCAAAACATGCCTAAATCAATTTTCTGCTGCTGAGAAATAAAAGACTGTTTTATTTGTTTGTTTAGTTTTTGGTACAGATCTAGAACTGAAAGTAGCACAGAAAACCTCATGACTCCGCTCCTGTGAAGTTGTGACCTCGGGGCAAACCACTTGGTTCTCTTTGGTCTTAGTTTCCCAAGAAAGACTAGTAATGTTTGAATGGTCTAAGTTGAAGACAAACGACACTCACGGACAGGCCTGGGCACGCAGCGAGATGGGAAATTGGGAGATTATTGCCTACTACTGAGGGTGGTTCCCATCAGGATCCCAGCCTTCCAGTCTCCATCAGAGTCCTCTGTGACCTTCGATGGTCAGAATGGTGGAAGTCTGCTTAGACTCTTCTCTGGAAAATCTGATCCTGTATGGTCAATGACAGGGTTATCATGGGGAATCAGTCTAGGTTTATGTCAGGAGGAAACCGGGCTACATGAAATCACCAAACACGTGGGAGCCTCTAAATTTATTTCAAAATAAATATTTCCTCCAGTGCTTGATATGTTGAAAGTGAAATGTAACTATATCTGCATGTGGCAAGTCTATGATGCCATAATAAAGAAAAATAAAGTGCTTTTGACTGCATAGTATGAACAGTTTGGAAATCGTTAACTGTGAATCAGATCTACCACCAAGAGAAATCTGAACTTAGACCCAGAAAGCCAAAGGTTGAATTTTTTTTCTGATATGCAGAAGTTAGTACAAAATAAGAAAGAAAGAAAAGGTAGTGGGGAATACTATCAAAATAGAAGAGCTATCCGTGGAGTAAAGACAGGGACTGAGGGGGAGGAGGAGGGTCCGGATTAGGGGAGACAGTGGAATGGACCTGACCCAACTTTCCTGTGTACCCAGATGCATGTCTCACAGTGAGGCTCACCCTCACGTACGTCCACAGGCATGTCCCACAGTGAGGCTCACCGTCACGTACATCCACAGGCGTGTCCCACAGTGAGGCTCACCCTCACGTACATCCACAGGCGTGTCCCACAGTGAGGCTCACCTTCACCTACATCCACACGAGTGTCCCACAATGAGGCTCACCATCATGTACATCCACAAGACACTAATGAAAAACAAAAGTAAATATCAGAAACATAGGCAGAAGGAAAAGTATAGGGAACTGATTTAGAGCAAATTATATTCGATGCTTTTACAATTATGTAAAAATGAATCCGACGACCATTATATATAACTACAGAGAACCAATAAAATAAATGAATGAATGGATAAAAGAAATATGAAGAAAACATGTTACCTAGACCACAGTGGGAGCACAATGATATCCTCTTCAAGCCAAGTATATACTGATAAAAATTTTAAAAATGCAAAGGCAAAATAATGGATCTGAGGTTATTCCATAATTTGTACTGAATTGTTTAGTGTACCCATGATAGCCAATAAAATAATCTTCAAAGGCTACAGAAAGCAAGCACATGAACAAGATCGATAGTGAACGTGCCGTTTCGATGCTGTGTTTGGATGGCGGAGTGTCACTTTAGGTCAGTTGAAGTAAAACATTTATTTTCATGCTGCTCCAACAGTCCGTGAATTAAGGAATAAGGTTATTATAAATGTCTGACGTAGGACTAGCTACAATAGGACTAATCTGTGGCTTATTCACCTTGCATAGGGTTTCTCAGCATTTTTTTTATGACTGCCCCCCAAAGAGCCTTTTAAAACTCTTTTTTCCTAATTACTCTCCCTTCCTGAGATTGAAGGTACCGCTGCTTCATTTCACGTGTTTCAGTTCCGTGTTTCTTTGGAGAGCCACAAATCATGGTCACATCTAAGTTTTTTTTTTTTTTTTTCACACCAAAGAACAAATTCTCATTGTCTGAGGAGCAATTTTTCCACTGTCAAGAATATATTGTACAGGGGCTGGAGCGGTGGCTCAGAGGTTATGGCGCTTGCCTGGCATGCGCAAGGACCCGAGTTCAAACCCCAGCACCACATACACAACCAAGTATTAGAGCAACAAAAGCCAGATGATAAACTAAATAAAGTTGTTTCTCCCCCCCACCACGCTGTCCCTCTTTATTAAAAAAAAAAAAAAGAATGTATTGTATAGTCTAAACTCATTCTTTTTAAAATTTATTTATTTTTCCATCTGGCCTTTTTTTCTCTAACGCTTAGTTGTGTATGTGGTGCTGATTTTGAACCCAAGTTCTCACGCATGCCAGGGAAACGCTCCAACCACTGAACCAGTGCTCCAGCTCTCTAAACTCATTCTTGTCTGTGAGTTACTTTTTCAGGGCAAATCTGCGTAGTGCTGAACTATGCACAGGCATCTGATAAAGCAGAGATGCGTAGGGACCAGCCACAGTAAGTAACTTGCTGAAGGTCACACAGCCAAGAAGCTTATGCCTAGCAATCTGGCTCCAAAGCAATCGTGTTGCACTGACTCTGGTGTCAGACATGGGGGTAGATCCAGGGCCTCACATGTGCGCAACCACTCTACCTCCAAGCCACATCCCCAGCCTCTACCATATCTAAGTTGCTACCTGTACCATGCCAACCTCTGGCAGGCTGGCCTCAAATGCCAGAGTTCTCACGTCTTCCTGCTGGAGCCATGTGACACAGCAGCTTAGGGTGTCACTAGACTCATAAAGACTCCTTTAAGTTTTTATTTTTATTTGTTTGACATATTCTTACATATTGAAGGGAATTGCTGTTACATATTCATGCACACGTGGATATTGACAAAGTAGGTTAAGGCTGATCCCAGTCCAGGATCTCCTCCCTTCATCCATTGCCAATCTCTTGTCTCCTTTGTAATACCCCCATGCTATAGACAGAAATGAGCAGATATACACATGTATATTAATTATTGACATTCCTGAGTGTCTCTGCCTACCTGAGTGTGGTCTGGCTTCTTATGGAAGTTGAGAGTACCCAGCATATTAACTCCTCTTTTCCTTTCCTCCCTTCTCCCCCAACTTGCATAGTTATGGTTCCCCCAGCTTATGTGAAATTTCAACTTTGGTGAGTTTATTAATTAAACTTAGCTAACTTTCATCCTGTATTAGATTTTACTCTAGCTTCCACATATGAGAGAGACACATTTGGTCCTTAAGTCTCTGTGTTTGGGATATTTCACTCTGAATCATTTTTTCTGTTTCCATCCATTTAGCTGCAAATGCCATGATATCATTCTTTCTAATAGCAGAGTAGTACTCCATTGTGTATATATACCACAATTTATGAATCCATTCATCCAGCAAGGGGCATGTAGGTTAATTCCATAGTTTAGTTATTGTAAATTGAGCTGCTATAAACATTGTTGTAGCAGTGTCTCTGTAGTATGCTGATTTTAGCTCTTTTGGGAAAATATCCAGGAATGGGATAGCTAGGTCGTAAGGTGGTTCCATCCCCAGTTTTTTGAGGAGTCTCCACACTGCTTTCCAGAGTGGATGTACAAGTTTGCAGTCCCTCCAGCAGTGTGTTAGCATTCCTTTCTCCCCATAACCCCTACAGCATCTGTTATTGTTTGTATTCTTCATTTTTGCCATTCTGACTGGAGTGAGGTAGAATCTCAGTGCACTGTTGATTTGCATTCTCTGATTGCTAGATCAGAACATTTTCTCATATATTTATTGGATTTTTGGACTTCCTCTGTTGAGCACTTTCTGTTTAGTTCCATAGCCCATTTATTGATTGGAGTGATTGTATATTTGGTGTTAAATTTTTTGAGTTCTTTATACATTCTGGATATTAGTCAAATGACAACGGCCACATCTAGTCTCCTGTGCTGAATCTGCAGCCTGACTCTCCTTAAGCAAACTTGTGACAGAGGCAAGAGATGGCTGAGCCGAGTCACCATCATGCACACCTGTCACAGGGGTGTGTCTGGCATTCAGCAGCTGCTGGGTCCCCTCCCTGCAGGGTGACCAGTGATGGAGGACACACAGCAGGCTCAGGAGCCCCTCGGTGGTGCTCTCCCACACTGCCAGGGGACTAAAAAGTGACATGTGACACTTAATTTCTTAAGCTCTAAAGTTGTGCCATTCAGATACATAATTTCCAATATGGAGTCTGCTGTAGTCAGCATGTTAAAGAAAGTATAACTTAGCTGTGACGCTTTCTAAGGCTTCCTCGGGGCCTCTGAGGAAGCTATGTAGGAGATTGTAAAAATCTTAATGTCTTTGTGCTGAAGGCCTCGCTCAGTTGCTGCTAGAGGGGAGCAGTGAGAAAACTGGTCCTGGCCTCAAGGTGCTTCCAGTCTGCAGCATTCAACCCATGCCACATGCCCAGCTCTGGTGTCCAGCCTGGTTTGAGAAAAAGTCTATTCCCAGTGATATTTCCCAGCCTCTGGGGGCACAGAGGTTGCAGAATGCTTTCACATTTTCCTTACGAGCACATTTTGGTTTTAATGTTTAAATTATTCTGACCCTTCTTAAACATCTTGTTTTCTTCAAAAACAGAAAACTCTAGGATCTCTGAAATTCCAAGTGGTTTGCATGATGACACAAGTTCATGTCGACTTTTCCAAGGCCAGCGTTAGGAAACCAAGTGTTGGCACAGGTTTGGAGGGGCCTTGGTTCCCGCACCTCCCAAGTCAAAAATAATAATGAACTTACTTCTGCTCCACTGCTCCGTGCTCCCTAAAAATTGTATGACCATCCTGTGAAAATCAAGACACGCTGTTTGATTCAGTGCCATTCCCTGCATGGCATAGCCTAGGACATTGGCTCCTGGTTACAGTTCATATGGGGAGCAAACGTCAATTCTGAGACAGTCATACCGCAGCTTGTGGAGCAGATCATCGGAACCCCAGGCAAAAGACCTTTAGGTAGCCTGCTGCTGACCGAGCAAATTGGGGGTTTCCTGGGGCTGAGAACTTGGCTCCTTTAGCTTCTTCTCCATAACAGGACCAGTTACCTAAGGGGTACTCTGAATATTCAAACATGTTTGCTGATGCCTCCAAGGGGCTCATCAGGGGCTCTCCCATTAATACAGAGATGGGGCACCCAGGCTCCTGCTCCAAGCTGAGGTCCTCACGACTGGTCTGGGGAATTCCTTGTGTTTGGTGCTCTACATTCTGAGATGGATTTAATAACAGCTTTATCACTTCCCATCAATGCTCTCCTCCTAATCCTATCACGCTGACCATATATTAACAATTAATCCCTCTCAGACAAATATCTACTAATTTTTCATTATTATTATTCACAGTGGATACATTGATAGTAAAAGTAAAAAAGTATTGCAGTAGCTGGGCGCGGTGATGCAGCCTGGAGTCCCAGTTCCTGGGGAAGCTGAGGCAGGAGGATCCGTTCAGCTCAAAAGTTCAAGGCCAGCCTGAGCAACTTAGAGAGATCCTGTCTGAATAGAAAACAAACAGAAGTAATGCAGAAAGTGAGCCCTACTGGTCAGACAGCTCAGAAGTCCACTGGAATGTTCCACGCTCAGGGTCCAGTATCTAACCTATGACACTGTGTGGGGCAAACAAACCTGCAAAACGAATTCCAAACTGCTCGCCTCATTCCAGCTGTGTACACCACACCAATAGAAATAGTTGGAAAAACAAAATTTGAAACACCTTGAATGTCAAGAGGACACCAAATTACAGCTGGCCCTTGGCTTTAGTCTTTCTTATTTACATAACAAAACCAAATTAATTATTGAGGTGAATGTATTAACTAATTGTTCTGCTAATGTGTAATGAATGACCTGGATATTTTTCAATACTACCAACAAAGCTGCTTGTAGGAAAACACCTGCCACTCGCAGCCTCTATGTTGTTCGCTTGTTGCAGATAATCCCAGGGAACTGAAAGGCATCAAGTGAGAGAAACAGCTACAAAACCTCAACGCCCAGTGTCCTCGTGTGTGTCCTCGCTTTGGTACTGCCTGGTGTGTGTTCAGATGGCAAGGCCCATGTTTTGCCTAAGCAAGCTTATATCATTTACAACTGCCCAACATTTGCAAAGAAGTCAAGTTCTCCTTTTAAAATAAAATCTGATTGCCTCTTGAGAAACATTCAAGTCCTGCAAATCACTACGGACTATCCGAGCCAGACAACTGGGTAAGCAATGATCAGAAACAAAGTCAGCTTCAAAAAGAGGAAGCCGAGCAAGACTGACCAGAAATACATGTGCTCAAAGGCATTATTTCCGCCGTCTTCTTTAGCCTACACGGGGTCTAACTCGATAAAGTCAGAGACTTGGGTGAGTGGGCGAGACCGGAAAAATGGAAACTGTCAAATGAATTCTCTTTTATTTTACTGTCATAATGAAGTTCAGATCCAACTAGCTTTGAAAGTCTAATGACTAAGGAGTTGAATTATTGCAATGTTCAAAAGGACAGAAAACTCTCTTGAGAAGTCAGGCATTCATGTAAAGTGCTTTATTCAGGAAAAACTCTAATAGGGCTGAGTCAAGTGCTGAGTCCTAGGAGAAGAGGTGGCCTGACATTAGCTTAGGAGTGGATTAATCTAGTCTGAAAGAAGTGAAGGCTTCCTCTGCAGGGGGACCTCCCAGGTAAACCAGGCAGCTTAGTACCAGCCCCTGGGGAATTCAGGACTAGGAGAAGGAAGCTTTTCTGGCTTGAAGTCTAAAAAGCCAAAGTAAAATCACCCCAAAATAAAAGCACCCCTCCCCAGACCATCGGTCACAAATAAAATCAGTGTGATTGTGATTGTTAGATTTGTGCTGCCAGAGAAGAGACTCAGGGAAGGGGACTGAGGGAGAGATTTTTCTGGTCTTTCAACAAGTCCTTTGCCTACTGGACAGGTGGGATGGGGACAGAAAAGGAGAAAAGGTTCCTGCTGCCTTTATCTTGTTCCTAACAGCAGGGCTTGTGACAGGGCTGGTGCTCCCCAGGGGACACTTGGGCAGCATCCAGCATGCCCAACCTCTGAGCAGTTTTGCACATTTCAACTCTTCTCTAATCTCTCCTCTCTCTGTGTCTGGCATGTGCGTGTGCAAGAGTACACCCACCGCCCAACCTTAGTAAACCTCCTTTGCTGAGCTCCCACTGCAAACCTCCAACCTGACAGGTTTGGGGACACCTTCTACAAGTGTGAATCCATGCCCACGCGATGGGGCCAGGAGGGTGAAGGGCACATTTCGGTTTTTTGCAGTCCCAAAGGCTGTAAGCCCCTCTTGGGGGAGGGTGGGGAGGAAGTTCAGATGGCTGGGGTGTCCAGGCAGAAGGGAAAGGATGGGAGGAAGCCCAGCAGAAGGCAGAGGGAGGGGAAAGGTTAAGGATGGAGGAAGAGGAAGGAAAGGGCTGGGGAGGAAGGTTGGGGCAGGAGGAGGAGGAACAGGAGCGGGAAAGGTAGGGGCTCCTTGAGCCTGAAGGGCCTGAGGGGGCCCTTGTGGGTGGAGAGGAGGAGGGGAAGAAGCAGGGAGAGGAGTGGGAGGAGGAGGATGGCCAGAGCAGCCGGGCGGGGCGGAGGAAGGTGGGGGCGTGGCCATCTCAGACCCGCCCCAAGTCCCCGCCCCCGATCCGGTCTCCGAGTCCCCGCCCCCGGCCCCGCCCCGGCCGCAGCCGCCCCGCCGGCGGCGCTGGGGAAATATGAAGAGGCGCGGCGGCGGCGGCAGCCACTGCAGCTCGGGGCGGCGCGCGCGGCGGCCGGGAAAGGACGCGGGGCCGGGCGCGCGGAGGCCGGGGCCGGACGCGGGGAGGCCGCGGCGCGGACCAGGCGCCCACCGGGGCCCGCGGGGCATGGGGCGCTCTGCCCTCGCCTGAGGCCGGAGGCCGGGCCTGGCCGCCGAGCAGCGAGCCCCGCACGCGCCCCGCGCCCGCCTGCCCGGCCAAGGCGAGCGCAGAGCGCCGCGGGCTCGCGGGACGCGTCGCGGGCGGAGAGCCACGGAGCGCCGGAGATGTCCTGTCCGCGCCGCCTTCTGCTCAGCTACCTGTTCCCGGCCCTCCTGCTGCACGGTGAGTACCGCGGGGAGCCGGCTCCGCCGCGCGCGGTCTGCACTGCCCCTCGCGGGCGGGGGACAGCCCTGCGCCGCTGCGGCCCCGAGGGGTGTCTGGCGGGTGCTGGGGGCGCCCGGAGATGTTTTGCGGCCGGAGTGCCCTTTCTGGAAGGGCACAAATGTCTCCCACTCCGACGCTTTTATCTCCAGAATCCGTTGCATCTGGTCCGAAGGAAAACTTTTATCCACTCTGTCGGCTTTTCAGACCGTACGCTGTCACGAAATAGCAGGCTTTGCGATCCAGTTTCCATCGATGCGGTCCGAGCCTTTAGGAGACTGAAAAGAAAAACCAGGATCGCTTAAGGGGAGGGCACTCCGCGCGTGTCCGCCTGCCATCCTAGGACCAAGGTTTTTGTCTGCGTGCTCTTCTGCTCTTTCTTGGAACTTGGTTGTCTCTCGAGTGCACCGCTTGGTTCCCCAGCAGTAGTTCAAGGGGACTTCTGGTAGCCAGGATTGAAACACGAACACCAGTCTCGTAAGGTTCCCCGGACCCGATGCCCTGTTTCCCCTACTATTGCTGGGTGGGTTTTTTGTTTGTTTTGTGCTTTAGGGTGCCCCATTTTCTCCGGTGCTCTAACCACACATCGCCAGCTCTTGAAGAGTTTCCCAAATGCATTGGGGTGGAGAAGGTAGTTTTGTGGCCAGTTAGTGTTGATAAGGGTGGCAGGCCATTGCAGAACACCATGTGTCAGCTAAGGTGTCCTGAGCAAACTGTTCCTAATGATCAGACACCTGACATTTCACAGAGTAACTTCAGGACTCTCCTTCCTCCACACCCACCACAGCCACCTCAAAACTTGCAGCTGGCTCTAGAAAGCATTGCAGCTACACTGACTCTCTGGACCCTCATCGGATCAAGACAAGAGAAGAGATAAGAGATTAACCTTCAAGCTGCTGAGTTCATCTTTGTAGTCCTGCCCTGGGTGGGAGGCTCCTGGAGCTCCCAGCCCTGCCAGCATGTTTGGTTGGGCCTGACCTGCCGATTGCCAAGGTGTGCTCTGAGCCCCAGCCATCCCAGTGCTCTGCAAGTCAGGATGGAAGCTGGCAATTCAGAGCAGAAGAGAGAAGGTGTAATTATAGGGTTGGGCTCCTAGGCCCATCTGCTTGGAATTACAGAGCAGTTTTAATCTTTGGCTGAAACATGAAACAAATCAGAGCCAATGAGCAGATCAAACAGCAGCTGCCACACACACAAGAAAAAAGGGAGATGAAGCACTCAGAATTGGCCCCTTTAAAAGAATCGTAATATCTGGGGAGAAAAAAAAGTCACATACTCAAATGAAAATTCAAAAAAAAAAGAAATTACTTAAAAATTTGACATTAACAGAATTTTTTGCATAAAAGCACCGCCTGTTGAACTGCAGAAGAGGTGCAGCCTAGTTTCCTCTGAAGGTTCCCCCCTCCGTGAAGGGGTGGGAGTTGTCCTTACAGTCCTTCCCACCAGTCCAAACTGGGACTCCATAGCTGGCAGGCATCCAGAGCCCAAGCATATCCGCATTTGTCCTGAGGTTAGGTATAGTCAATAATCTCAAAGTTGAGTCTAGAGACTGTGGTAGCTCCTTGGGGTCTGGGGACTATCTGCCTTGGTGGTGCTTGGGTGGGGGTGGAAGAGGCAATCTATGCTATGGATGGGAGCAGCGTGGCACATGTGTGTAGAGAATGTGAGATAAAAAGGGAGGATTGCAAAGTTTAATTTGATGACATGGTAAACCTACCAAAAGCGGCCACAATTTCAAAATCAATCTGCAGTGATTAAATTATTAAAAGGAAAGCTGCCAAAGATCTACTTAGACCCAGGAATTTGGGAGTTCAATGCAAGAAGTAAACAGAGGGAATAGTTGTTCAATTTATAAATCCTCAGGCTTGAGGACAGGTTTGTCTTAATTAGCTAGGATAATGTCAAGTACTAGAAAAAAAATTATATATCTCCTCCTCCGAAGTTTTACTTGATTGAAGTAGTTTTAATCAGAAAATGAGTTTTAATTGACCTACCCCTGAGAATGGCTTGTGGAACCCTCTGCTCAGCAGAGGGTTTTGCAGACACTTGAGATTTCTGCAGAAGCAGATGAAGCCTGATCATTTGTGTCTATAGCCTTACATCTGAGGAAAGTCCTGGCACCTTCTTAGAGGGGCTTAATGACTTTTTCCTGATAAGCAGGCATCTGATTTTTCAGACCATGTGATACCATTTACTATTCATGATAACAGCTTTGTAGATGAAAGCAAGTGTTCTGTTTCTGAATGTACTTGTGACAAACTTTAATAAACTTGGTTCCAGCCATGTACACTTCCCAGTCCTTGCACTGACAAGTCAGGTCAGTGAGATGAAAAAGTGCGCAGATCAGGTGAGGACGGGGGTGATATTGTCACATGTGGCACCAGTCTTTGTTTGGATTTTTGGCCATGTCTATTTCAATTCATTGCAAGTCACAAATCACCGCTAAGTCCTATTAGTGAGTAAATTAGGCTCTGGCAGGACATGAACCTGATGTTTATTTTTGCTCTTTTTAAAATCTACAAACGCAGGGTAAGACTCAAGTTCAAAATGTGTTGGCACAAAAGTATACATGTTACTTTTGCTCCCCTCCCGTTCAGATTCTGGAAACAATTGCATTTCTTAATCCAGATATAGCCTATCAAGTGTCATGAAGGTTTGCAGCAGGAAGACACCCATTATCACTGTTTTCTTTGCTTAGATGAAAAGCTGCAGATGTTCAGATGTCCAAGTCTAAAACTCATGCAGCCCCAGAAACACAGATTAACAGAGCAAGTAAGTGGCTTTGGAACGCACGCGAGGCACGTTCTCTTTGCTGGTGGACAGTTTGGGTTTGTGAGGAGCTGACGCTGGGCCCAGTGGTCTTTCCTCCAGTGCTCTGCATCCTGGGAAGTGTCGCTGATGGTTTGGGAGAAGGGGACTTCGTCAGCTCTTCCTTTCACTCAAGCTCATTCTGGCCAAACTCAAAGACCATGTGTGTAGATTGCCACCAAAATGTGAGGAAACTGTTAAACGGGCAAAATAGAAATCTTTTTTTTTTTTTAAGAGAGAGAGAGAGGGACAGTGAGAGAGAGAGGATCAATTTTATTTAGTTTTTTTTTTTAAATCTGGTTGTTGTTGCTCCAACACTTAGTTGTGTATGTGGTGCTGGGGTTTGAACCTGGGTCCTCATGCATGTCATGCAAGCAGCATAACTGCTGAGCTACAGTCCAGCCCCCCAAATAGAAATCTTTGAAATGCCACTTTATTAAAGATAGCTTGTCTAAACCAAACAAGTTTTGTCTTCCCTCCACCTTTTCTCCTCTTCTTCATGAAAAGAAAATGGAATCTTGAAAAGGACGCTGACTCAGCGGGGTCCCCACTGTGTGCAAATGAATGAATGGACTTGCTGCAGATGGTGGCTCAGGAGCCTCATGGTCGCTGGCCTTCTTTCCCTCAGTAAGAAAGGAACTCAGCTATGGATGAAATGACGATTGCTGGCTACGAGGAGGGGCAGTCTCTTGACAGCTTGATACGGTCCATCAAAGTGAAGCATTGACTCCTGAAGACTAGAAATCGGAAGCACTGTGCGAGTGGTGGCCTGCTGACCCAGGGCGCCCACCACAGGGCAGGCCAGCAGACTCCAGCCCTGAGCTGAGGTGACTACAGGGGACCGCGGGGAGACCTGTCACTTGGGCATGTGTGATTTCCATCCAGGTCGGGATTTCGTGCACACCGCTCATTGTGCAGCTCTCTCCAACTTGGGAGTGATGTATTCTGGAGAGGGAGTGACCAGCAGTTGTAGGTCAGAGGGGTACATGGGGTCACCCCAGCTCTGTTCAGAGTGTTTCAGTCATTCTGCTGGCTGCTTGTTACACAGAACTGCTAGGTGCCAGGTGCCTGGTGGCACTGCCGCTAGGGTGGGAACTGGGAGGGTGTCCCCTTCCCTAGGACTCCTGAGAGCATCCAGGATTAGGAAGAAACATGGACTGCCGAGCCCTGGAGCAGGGAAGGTGGCACCTTGGGGTTCCCTGCACAAGTCCACCTGCTGAAGATCCTACATGTACCCCATGAATTGCATGCACACCCACACACAGGTGCTGCATATACCACACACCCATACACACATACACCACACGCACTACGTACCCCATGCACTATCCAAACAAATGCATGCGTACACACACATGCCCTGTATACCACACACACACCATACACCACAAGCACACCCCATACACTACACATACCCCATATACTACACACACACCTGATATACCACACCATACCCCATGCATCATACACACACCCTGTATACCACAAGCACACCCCATACACCACACACCACACGCACACCACACACTGCATGCATACAAACATACACACTCCATACACTACACACAAACATACACCATATATTATACACACACATAACACACACCAGATACACCACACACACACCTCATGCACCATACACACACCCCACATGCCACAGACACACCCCATACACCGCACACACCACATACTGCATGCATACAAACATACACACTCCATACACTACACACAAACATACACCATACACCACACACACGTACAGTATACCACACACATACCATGCATCACACACACCACATACACACACACACACACCCTTACTCTGCAGTTTCTGGTTTAACCCCAGTGTCTAGCCCAGGGAAAAGTAACATAGAAAAAAATGGCATTGGAAAAAGATGACATAGAAAAGTAACTTATCCACTGAAGCTGGGGCTTGAAATTTTTACTTTAATTTCTCCTACAGGAAAACTTTTAGTGTGCAGGTTTGCAGATTGGTAAAAGAAGTGCTCTTAGCTTCTGTTGATTACAGGAAAAAATGTAAATAAAAATAAGAACTTGCAGGTGCACATCTGCACCCATGTGGCCGTCAAATCAGTGCTGTCCACAGCTTGTGTTCCAGAAAACAGAGCGCTGGAATTTACCTGCCAGCACCCACTTCAAAGCACACCTTCATAGCGATGAAGCCTATTTAGCTGGGCCCGGCAATTTCATGGCCAAGTAATTACCTGCATTTAATCTAATCAGTTGCTGTTCGCACATCAGCTAGTTCCAACCTGAGAATACCCGTGTCACCTGATGGCCAAGGTTTGCAGGGCAGACCAGTAAAGAATGAGGAGAGAGCCATTCACGACCCTCTACCCATCCAGACTGGTGGTGCAGCTCACCCCAGCAACTGTGCAGGCTGGATGGAGGTCAGCCGTAGAGCACCCCTGGGGTCAATCCCCAGAGCCAAAAAAAGCCTTCAAACCCTTTACCCAGAGATAACGATTGTTAATATTCTGACCAAGGATTAGTTTAGCCTCAGTATGATTGAAGATGATTGTTTCCTTCCAGACAAATTTTATGTTGTATGCGTGTAAAATGTTTCGGAATGTTTCCCAGTCAATCTGGACAGCAGGGGAGAGACTGTGGAACGTATCTTCGAGATCATTCAGATTTTCAAAACGTTATTGAGAAATCAGGAACTTGAACCTGTTCAGTTTTCATTTCATGTCAGCAGTGGTCCCTGCTTACCAGAGAACTGAGCACACCCTGCACACCAGCAGTTTGTAGGAGCTCGTAAGGCATGTGGCTTTCCAGACGTCGCAGGCACTGCCTCTCCTTGTTCCCACTGTCTTCGAAGGGCCTGTTTGGTCTCTCTGGGGACTGGTCTGCTTGCTGCATGTACCTTGTATCTGCTGTGGTGACCACAGCAGAATTGTCTTCTGCTTCCTTTCATTTAAGAAAATCTTTCCAGGGGCTGGAGCCGTGGCTTGGTGGTTACGGTGCTTGCCCGGCCTGTGTGAATACACAAGTTCAAACCTCAGCATCCATGTGCACAACTAAGTGTCAGAGCAATGAAGCCCATGAACTAAATAAAAATTGATTCTTTCTCTCTCTCTTTCACTGTCATTCTGTCTTTAAGAAAAATCTTTCCTATTTGATATCATTGGGATTTTTCATTCTTCAACAAGAGACCACTGTGATTATGTTGGTGGATAAGATTGTGCGTCATGTTGGGGAAAGCTGGGGTGGAGTGACACATTTCGTGAGAGTAAATCCCTAGTGTACACACACTCGAGTGAGCCCCAGAGCTCCAGGACCTCGTTTAATGCTCTGGACAAGGTGATCTATAAAATGTGCCCTAGAGCCTGAAAGATTTACTTTGTTCTCAACAGGTGAACAGTTTCCTTGCAGGTGACCCCACGTTCTTCTAACACTTCCCCTCAAAGGGAGCAACCGCTTTGCCATAATTTCATCTGGGCCCAGGTCTTGGCTCCCAGCACTTGAGAGCACTTTGGGGAACTTCCCCAGCTGGGCACAGAGCCCTGGACGGCTGCCCGTGAGTTGGTACCGTGGATTGACAGTCAACCTCTTCACACTAGAGTACTTCTGTGCCTGCATAGTAATGGCATTCCATCACAGGAGACAGTGTCACAAAAAGGGAGTTGTCACGTGTCACTCAAACACTAGTCATTAGCCTTGTGATTGCAACTTTTAATTTATGTAGATGGGTGACCCAGGCCACCTTGAAGACCGAGAACACATGGCCGTTTTTACTGACAGTTTGAACATTTGAGGTGCTATTTCCCTGGATTCACTTACAGCAAAATCTTAGTAGATGGGCACCCAGTGCTTAGTCCCCTAGATTAAGCAAACATCTAGAATCCTCAGTAAACCAAGATGGTCCTTGTGTGGCCTCACGTGCATGTGTTCCCGCTCCTGTGTTGGAAGTGGAGCTGGGGTGTCTTTCACGGCTAAACAGGGCTACCACCTGCTTGTTCTGTCCCACAGCACTGTCCACAGGCACTTAAGAAGAAGCAAGGTGTCGGAAGACCCCAGCGGCATCTGCATTCAACACACACACAAGTTTCAACAACCAAATGTTGTGATCGACAGCACTTTCAGCACACAAATAATCCAATTAAGTGGAGGGTTTTAAAAATCGTTATAGATAATAAGCACATTTATTATTATAAATAATAGGTGTCTCAGACAAGAACTGTTATTATCCTTAGCTGCTGGCCTTGCCTTCTGCATTACTAAGCACCAGGATGATTGATTTATGCAATTTGAGATATGTTCCAGTAGGACACGGAAGTATTTCACGAAAGGTTCTTTTCAAATATAGTGTTAAATGGGCCTGTCTGCCTGCCGTCTCTCCTCCCTCTCCCTCCCTTTCTTCCTTCCCTTCCTTTGCACCTCACTCTCTTCCTTTTTCCTTTCTTCCTGTTTTCTTGATAATCGTTTCCCTCCCAGTTTGCAGAAAATGTTCAGTGCCTCTTCAAGACTGCAAAGAGGGCTGAGTACCAATTGTTGGAAGATATTATATTTTTTATTTATTTGGGTAAAAATGATAGAAGGCTGAGTCTTCGCAGTAGACCACCATGGTCTTCCTGTTTCTGATCTGCTTGTCCCCAGTCCCTCCAAAATTCCAAAAAGTAATCTTTCCCAAATGGCATTCTCATCGTGCAGCCACATTGCGTGATGTCCCGCAGGGTGAGTCTTCAGCTCCCAGTGCAACCCCGCCTCAGGGGCTCGTCGTACAGCAGAGGTCGCTGCCATGCCTGCCTCTTCTCAGCCCCTAGTCCTGGGCCACCTGGTTGTCCCTTCCCTGAGCCCGGTTCTTCCTCCAGGATCCCCAGCCCCCTGTGTGGAGGTGGGTGTGCCTGGACTTCATTCTTCATCAAGGCCTAGATGCCCCTCATTGCCCCCAGGAAGCTGCAGAGCCTGCTTTCTTTAGCAGCCCATTTGGCCCATTTCTGACACAGCCACAGTGCTGGGGGCTTAAGGTTCACAGCTGTCTCCCTAGAGCAGCAGCTGGCCCTCAGGGCCTTACTGACCGTTGGAGTGAATGCGTGAGCTTGCAGCTCTGAGTGATGCAAGAACACAGGGCCCTGGCTGGACCACAAGTCTCAGGCAGGTCTCCCTGGAGGGCGCACCCTGGCTGCTCCTTCTGAGGGAAACCTTGGGTGTAGGGACATTAGTGCGAAGCTTGGCTTCTCTACTTACACACTCTTCCTGCCCTGTGATCTCTTCTTATACACCCTTTCTGACTTGCACACTTCCTAACCCATGATCATTTCTTACACACCCTTTCTGACTTGCACACTTCCTGTCTTATATATACTTCCTGCCCCAAGATATCTTCTTACTTCCTGACTTGGATCTCCTCTGACACTCTGTCTCTCCACATGTCCTCTTCTTATTATTTTATTTTTTTAGAAAAGAGAGAGGGGCAGTGAGAGAAAGAGAGAATCGATGTTGTTTAGTTTTTCATGTGGCTTTCATGGCTCCAACACTTTGTATGTATGTGGTGCTGGGCTTTGAACCTGCATCCCTGCACATGTGGGTCAAGCAGTGAAACCACTGAGCCACCACTCCAACCACCCCCTGACCTCTTCTTCTTACACACCCTTTTGCCATGACACCATCCTGCATGATGTGACCCAGCTCAGGAGCCTCACCACAGCTGAGCCAACCTCATTTTTAAAAACAAATTACCAGGCTGGGCATGGTGGCACACACCTCTAATCCCAGCAACTCAGGAGGCTGAGGCAGGAAGATTGCCAAGGACAGTCAGCCTCAGCAACTTAGTGAGGTCCTAAGCAACTTAGTAGGACTCTGTCTCAAAACAAAAAAAAATTAAAAGAGCTGGGGATGTGGCTCAGTGGTTAAGTGCTACTGGGTTCAATCCCTGGTACGAAAAACAAAACAAACAAACAAAAAACCCAAATTACCAAGCCTCAGGTATTTTCTTAGAGCAATAGAAAACAAATTAATACAAATAGCAACCCCACTTTCCATCCTATAAACTCATATCACTCTAGAGTGCGAGGCCAGGTGGCTGCGTCCTTGGTGAACTGTCCCAGCTGTTGATTTCTTCTCCCCCTGGCTGCTGCACTGACCCCCTCGCTGTCACAGGGATATTTGTTGGCAGAAACCCTAAGCAACTGATCGCCACTTCTTTTCTACTTTCTAATGACTGACATACTGGTTATTTCTTCTACCACTGGTGAAAGCATGATCGGAGGCGC
Organism: Aplodontia rufa; assembly: GCA_004027875.1. Lineage (NCBI taxonomy): Eukaryota > Metazoa > Chordata > Mammalia > Rodentia > Aplodontiidae > Aplodontia > Aplodontia rufa. The sequence continues at coordinate 34,269 of PVKS010002902.1, read as the reverse complement.
CCTTTCCCTGTATGACCCACATAAGTGCTCACAGCCACTCCTCTGCCTTTCAACTCTGTTTCCTTCCGAGACCCCTCCCTCTTCATCTGCACCCGTTAACGTCTATGCCAAAGGGACTTAAGAACCTCAAGGTCAAGAACACCTACCTCAGTTCATCTTTGTGCTCTGGCCCCCACATACACATAGTAATAGTCGAGAGGCGTTTGTGAAGCAGACAGGACTCGTGGCTACAGGTGTGGTGCTTGGGTCCTGCCCTCTTTCCCTTCAGGGCCACTGGTAAGTAAGGACAGTGCCCGAGAGCTGCTTGTCTTTATTCTGAGCACTTGGTCCTCTGAGCTCAGAGTGAGGCTGGCTCTGGGCAATTTTAACCATTATTTTAAATGTTTTTTAGTAAGGAGGGACTTTTTGAGGGTGGCCTGAGAGCCTTGACACTGTTTGAAATAATAGCACTAACACTGATGGAAGTCTTTGTGCTCAGCTGAGGCCGGCCCTGGGAGGTGGTGACTTTCACTACTCTTTAGAGGTGCAGAGACCGAAGCCTAGAGAGGTGAGGTGTTTGAGTCGCAGTGCTGATAGTGGCTGGCCGGGTGGCTCCTGCTTCATGCTCTTTGTGGTGAGAATGCAGTGGCCAGGAGGGTGACCCCACCTGTGCCTGTGGGAAATGGACTCAAGATACTCCTGTTGGGTACTGCTCACTTCCTTCCTGTGCCCTTGGACTCTGTATCCTGACGTGAGTGGCTGGTTCTGAAAATCAAGAACAGGCTGTGGATTCTCCATGCTGGGTTCCCCCAACTCACCTACAGATGACACTCCCCGCCGTGACAAGCAGGTCCTGTAACAGGGCGAGGGGTGCTGATCTGAGATCAGCAAGCAAGTCCTTCTCACGGGCATAACAACTGCAATTCTGCGCTTTCTCATCCGGTCTCGTTCAGCGACTTAGAAGGGAGGATGCCCAGGAAAACCCAGGCCATGTTTACGCTCGTTGCTGAGAGACCCTCAGGTCAAGCAGTTGCCATGGAGATAAAAGAAATGTCACAGCCACCCGAGTGGCAGTGAGTGGCTCATGGGTGTCACAGGACTACCGTTAAAGCATCGTGTCATCGTTCAAATGCCAGCGTTTTTGTCTCTGGTACTAAACTAATGGTAATGGTGCATCTTAACAATCACTGAGGTCCCAGAGTCCACGGAACCCTGTTCCAGTTTCCAGCCCGAGCAGCCCACCTCTGGAGGCTTCACCACAACCATGGCACCCCGGCTTTTATTGTCTATGGGAAAACATTCACAGGCTGCACGGAGTTTATACATCAAGTTTCAGAACACAGCTTGGCTCATGGTAAGATGATGGCATCGTCACTGAGTGCTTGGAGTCATATTTCAAGTAGATTCAACTCCCAAAGCCTTGTGACTTTAATTAAAATCTATTTTAAGCTACTCATAGCATAATTGATCACATCCTTGACCCGCCAGACCACAGGCTGTATTACCCTTCATTCCTTGATGGCCAAACAGGGACATTCTGGAAAGCTTACTGTCATCAAGGTACTACGGCCACTGGGTTCAGGGAGGTAGGAGGAGTAGCACCTCTCTGTGTCACTCAAGACCAAAGGAGAGGGCAATGTGGTGTGGGACAAATGGGTTTGGAGAGGGTCAGTGAGGGGTGGCGGGGACTCTAGTGGGAGCCCTTCCACCGTGAGTAACGGCATCCCTGGATGGAGATCTCCCATTTTTGCCATTTCCCTCATTCCAGCTCAGGCCAGAGTCAGTGGACGTGGCCAGACAAGGCTGGCGGGGAGGTGCAGTAGATCTGATGCGGCAACATCGTGCCGTGTCCAGAATCTCTTCTCACGGTTTTCACGCAGCTGAAGATGGCTGTAGGTACCACTGGCACACTTATCATGTGTGCGCAAGGGCAGGGGGAAGTGTGTTCTTCCAAAGAGCAGCGTTCACCTACAGGAAACCCCAGTTCACACGTGGATTCTTGGTCTTCTCCGGCCAGCGCTTTGCATCAGACACCAGTTTAGTCCCTGGCTGTTCCAGCCCCATGGTGCAAATACCTGAATATTTACAATATCTGAGTGTTACCAGCCTACAGGTCTGAGTGGATCCTGGAAGATTTCCTTCATGTTGCTGTAAATCACTGCATGCTGGGTCTCATTTGTGTTTTCAGATTCTCTCTCTGAGTTATGGTTTCCCTATGAAGTTTTTCAGCTGTTGGTTAAAATACATTTAATGACCTCCGCGGAAGTCGTGTTCTGATGGGTGCTTTCTGCTTTCTGTGTGTTCTGTTGTATTTTCACACATTTGTCTAGCTCATAGCTTTCTTGTTAACACAAAAGCCAAATGCACAGCAGGTGTACCATGAGGACCAGGGGGCCTATCAGTCCCTTCAGGAGGGAGCTCAAAGGAGACTGCGCTTTCCATGATGACGCGTTGTGTGCACTCTTTCTTCTGAGCATTGGGCTGCAGTTCTGCGTGGGTAGTTGGTGTCCACCCTAAGCTGCTTGCACTGAAGATGGACTTATTCCCAGAATTGCTTTATCCAGGGGAAAGAAACACGTACAGTCTTCTCGTCATTGCTCCTAATTATAAACCTTGTATTGAATATTTAGTTTTTTCCTGGTTTCCTGAGGTGAGGGGCTGGCCTTGGAAGTTAATTGGGGAAAACAAGCCATTTTACCTGTTACGAGGGTACATTGCCTTTGAACAGCCCTGCAGGGGGCTGAATTTGTCCCTTTTCTGTTACTATAACAAAATACCTGAGGCTAGGTTCTCTCTAAAGCTCAGTTTTGGAGGCGTGCGACCCAATTATCTTGGTACTAGCTCTCCCGAAGGCCCCATGACTGTGTCACATCATGGCAAATGGCATGCTGGCGGGAGCATTGGTGAGAGGCAGAGATCACATGGCAAGACAGTAAGTGAAGGAGGCCGGGGAGTGGCCAGGCATGTTCTTTTTTAATAGCCCTCTTGGTGAGAACCAGTCAGGGTTCCCACCAAACTGCACTCATCTCTGACGGCAGCACCCAGTGGCCTAAGTGCCCCTCTCCGACAGGTCCCACCACCTCTCAGCATTGCCACCCTGGAGAGCCAGCTGCCGATTCATGGGGGACACACCACACTGAGACCTTAGCAAAGATGTCCATTCAGAGGCCAAGAGAGCCAGAAAAAGTTGGTATGAGCAGGTAGGAGCCCAGCCAGAGAACAGCCCCCCACAGGGAGCTCCCAAGTGTTCCCCAGGCCCCCATCCTGCCATCTCTGCCCAGGCTGCATTTCCACCGAGGTTGGTTGCTTCACGCTTTCCCTTCCTCACCCAAAATGGCCTGGCGGTGTGCACCCTGACCTTTGACTCCTTTCTCACCTCCCCCTTCGACCCCATGTCTTTTGCAGCCTGGGGCCACTCTCTTGCCTGCACTGCATAGGTCCTCCCCAGGGTGCCCCCTCTTAGCTACCATTGCATAGATGCCTGGGCTTGCTTGGGAGCTAGCCACGTCTCTTGTCTCCATGGACCTCTGCTGTGTCCCCTGGGCAGTGGTCTCCACGACACTTTCCGCTGTGGAGTGCTGCGGATCCGGGGAGCCACCACGGTGGTCCACAGCGGAGCAAGCCTGCGTTTCCCGTGGACCCTCCCCACTGCAGGGGTGGTGTCCCAATGCTCCTTGTCTGCTCCGGGTTCTCCCCCTAACTTTCCACTCTTCTTTTTCAGGGCTGGGAGAGGGTTCGGCCCTCCTTCATCCAGACAGCAGATCCCATCCTAGGTCCCTAGAGAAAAGTGCCTGGAGGGCTTTCAAGGAGTCTCAGTGCCACCACATGCTCAAACATCTCCACAATGGCGCGCGGATCACCGTGCAGATGCCACCAACGATCGAGGGCCACTGGGTCTCCACAGGGTGAGAGCATAAGCCTCAGAGAGGCCGGGGAGGGGCCGGAGAGCACACGGAGACCCTTCGTGTGGTCTCTCAGGGGCAAGGACCTGGGATAATCTACGATGATTCGGTGTTGTCCAAGTTCCAGTGAAAAACCAGGCGACTCTTTGAAATTAGGGTTGGTTAAGAAATGGAGCTAGTGCTGTGGAAATCCTACACTGCAGCAGAGATTATATTGTGCTACTGTTAACCACAGCCACGAGTGAATAGATCCTTGTTTACTGAACTCTGTGGGACCACTGCAATACAAAAAGAAACCATTAGCAAGTGAAATTAAGCGTCTGCGTTTCACCAGTCCTGAAAGAGGACTTGCGAGCTTCTCTGGCCTCCACGTTGTAGCTATATTCTGGTAACTTAATATATGGCTTCAGGGTGCTAGGAGTAAGGTAAGAGCTGCCTCTACTAGCCAGGGCGTAGTTCTTAGATTCTTTTCCGTGCTGTGAGGCTGAGATTTATCCCAGTGTGAGCTGCAGCTTATCTTCCATTAGAGCTTTTAAAACTAGTCTACAGACAAATCTGTGATGTTTATTCCACCCATTAAATTGCTGGGCATTAGCTAGATGAACCCTAGGAGGTGATCACTTCTCACTGTGCACTGTTCCTGGCCTTGGTTAAGCTCCTCCAGGTACCACAGGGAGGGATCATATGCATATTGGAGAAGAGGGAAAAGAAATGGTATAAGATGATAAAGACTCGGAATTTTTTTTTTCTACAAATGGGGTCTCTCTCAAAGTAATTGCCTTATAAATTATTTGAATAAAAGTCTTAGTGTGAAGTCGTAACTTTAAAATGGTCATTCATTAGGTACCTGTTGTGTGCCAAACACTATTCTATATTTTGTGTATAAAGCAATGACCCAAACAGACTTGGTCCCTGTTTTCAGGGATTTGGCAAATTTATATCTGTACAAAGAAGTCCTATGGGGAGTGGGGGATAGCAGGTGGAAAGGAGGGAGCCTTTCCAGGGAGCCCAACTTCAGAAGCAGAGTCCAGAAAGTCTAGCACAGAGGAGACCCTGCGTGCAAAGGCTGTGGGAAGAGCTTTCCATGTGGAGGAACCAGCATTCAGAGTGGGTTCCATCCTGCCAGGTGGAGCGTGGAGGCACCTCCAAAGGCACCTTGCACACCAGGTTTCATTTTTGGTGTTGGGTTGGTTTGAGATGGGGTCTCACTCTGTTGCCCAGTCTGACTTATAACTCCTGGACTCAAGCCATGCTTCCTGCCTGGGCTTCCCAAGTGGCTGGGACAACAGAGCATGCCACCACACCCAGCTTTCAGGTCTCATAGAAGAGAACCCAGAGGTGGGGCTGGAGCAGTGGCCCAGCGGTTATGGCGCTTGCCTGGCATGCGCGAATACATGAGTTCTAACCCCAGCACCACGTACATAACGAAGTGTCCAGGCAACGAAAGCCACATGAAAAAACTAAATAAAATTGATTGTATCTTTCTCTTCTCTTCTCTCTCTTTCTTTTACTGTCCCTCTTTCTTTTTTTTTTTTTTTTAAAGAGAGAGGGACAGTGAGAGAGACAGAGAAAGAGAGAAACAACTTTATTTAGTTTTTCATATGGCCTTAGTTGCTCCAACATTTAGTTGTGTACGTGGTGCTGGGGTTTTGAACCCGGGTCCTCGTGCTTGCCAGGCAAGCGCTGAAACCGCTGAGCCACCGCTCCAGCCCCCTCTTTCTTAAAAAAAAAAAAAAAGAGAGAGAGAGAGAAAAAAAAACCCGGAGGTCACTGAAGAGTTTTCAGCTTTACTATAGGGTGCTGTGGCTGCCATGTGGCAAATGCACAGGAGAAAAAGTGATCTGGGGATGATATTAAAAGGCAGTTGCTGGGATAGAGCAGTGGCTTAGTGATTCTGGTGCTTGCCTGGCATGGATGAGGATGGGGGTTCGAATCCCAGCACCACATACACAACCAAGTGTCGAAGCAATGAAAGGCAATGAAAAACTAAATAAAATTGATTCTCTCTCTCTCACTGTCCCTCTCTCTTAAAAAAAAAAAAGTGATTGCTCACTTCTGGGTGGAGAGGACAGAGGCTCAGGTGAGCAGAGTGGTGGGCAGTGGGGAAATGGTGGCCTGTGATTCCGCATGCGGGAGGTGGAATCACTGTGCATGCCAATGGAGCCAATGACGAAGAGGCTTTTCTCCACCTCTGCTGGCCTGCGTGCCTCTCCTTGGAGGAGAGATCTGGGGTGTTCCTGCCTCCTGCCCATGGCTCCAGTGACCCTTAGGATGTCACTTGACATCAGTTGATGAGCTTTACATCACTAAAGGTACCCTCTGGAGTAGCTCTCTCTCACCAGTCTTCCCTGGAGAACCAGAATGTTAGCAATTTTGAGAAGCACTCGAGTTTGGGACTTCAGCTCAGTTGCTTGGTTTAGCCAGGCTGTGTCAGCTGGGCTGAATCTCTTCAGGTCACAGAGGGAGCAGGTTTGTTAGAAGGCCAACCTGATGAGCTGATGACCATGACCAGCAGACGCTCACGGAACAACTCTGGCCAGTGACTTAAGGATCCCCTCATGTTCATATCCTTTTCTTTACTGGGACAGATACCTGAGAAGAAGAGGAAAGACTTGCTTCAGTCCCTGGGCAGCTGGCTCCTTGCTTTGGGCCTGAGGGGAGGCACAACATCATGGTGGAAGGGCATGGTGGAGGAGCACTGCTCTGCTTGTGGTACCTGAGAAGCAGAGAGAGAGGAGCCCAGGATAAGAAATCCCCTTCCAGGGCACACCCCGAGTGACCTACTCCCTTCAAGCAGGTCCCGCCTCCTGCAGTTCCCACCACCTCCACTCAAATTATTAACCCATCAAGTGGACTAATCAATCCACTGGTGAGGTCAGAGCCCTCCTGATCTAGTCACTTCCCCAAAGCCCCATCTCTAAACACTGCTGCACTGGGGACAGTCTTTGGGGGACGTTACAGATCCCAACTCGTACACCTCCCCTGCCCTGTTGTGAACTGGTGACCACTGGAAGCAGTGTGAGAGGCCTAGAGCTGAGCCTCTCCCCAGCCATCTTTGCTCGGGAGATCAATCTGAGTGTCCTGATTGGGACCCTAGCCTTTATCTAATGCCACAGCATAGGGCATTTCCTCCTTGTAGCCCACAAACCAAAGGGCCCTTGTTTCTGTTGTATTAGCTTTGCTTCCACTTAATTGCCTATCTTTTCCCCCCCTGCTAGAGGGAAAATTCCTTTTGAATGGGTGGGAGGCTGAATGTGTTTGCCACTGAGGACTAAGATTCCATTTCGAGACAGTGTGCATCTTCCCTCTGCCTGCTCTAGCCAGGGTCCTTAAAATGTTCATGAACTCACCCACTTCTGAGCCAGAGAAGGGAATTCCTTTGATAGGCCAGCTCCACACTCTTCTTCCTTAGCCGGAAGGAAGTGTCTCTGAGTGAGGCGCACAGCCAGACAGAGGAGCCCCAGTCTCTGCTCCCCTGGGCTGTTCCCTAGTGAATGCAGACTGGTGCGGGGCTGAGGAGCAATTGCTGGATTCATGCAGGCTGACAGGAGCTGGCTATGTGACTGTGACCATGAGCCCTCGCCTGTGCCTCAGTTTCCCCAGCTGTGAAATGAAGGTGATGATCACGTTAACTCCTAGTCAAAGAACTGGAACCCATAAACCGGCTCCTATAGAAAGAGGTCTGTTTGCGCTGCCTGATTTCTTAGCACTGTCTTGAATCTCCTCCATGTACCCTTGGGTTCACCGAGGTCTTTCCTTCACCTTGTCTTCTCCAGCTGCGAAGTGAGGTCGGGGCCAGAGTTCATCACAAGGTCCTACAGATTCTACCACAACAACACCTTCAAGGCTTACCAGTTTTATTATGGCAGCAACCGGTGCACAAATCCCACCTACACCCTCATTATCCGGGGCAAGATTCGCCTCCGACAAGCCTCCTGGATCATCCGCGGGGGCACTGAAGCCGACTACCAGCTGCACAACGTCCAGGTGATCTGCCACACGGAGGCAGTCGCCGAGCAGCTCAGCCAGCTGGTGAACCGTACATGCCCAGGCTTCCTGGCCACCGGGGGCCCCTGGGTGCAGGACGTGGCTTATGACCTGTGGCGGGAGGAGAATGGCTGTGAGTGCACGAGGGCCGTGAACTTCGCCATGCACGAGCTGCAGCTCATCCGCGTGGAGAAGCAGTACCTGCATCACAACCTGGACCACCTGGTGCAGGAACTCTTCCTCGGGGACATCCACACGGATGCCACCCAGCGGGTGTTCTACCGGCCTTCTAGTTATCAGCCACCCCTGCAAAACGCCAAGGTAACTCCCGGCTGGCTGGAGTCCTGCACCTCCTCTGTACTAAGGCAAATGAGAGGCCCCTTGTAAGGGCATGTCACAGGTACAAAGGGATTCAGGGCAGGAGAATCCTCTCACAGGGGAGGAGAGTGGAGAGGTGGCAGGTGGCGGAGGGACACATAGCCAGTTGGGAGATCTGGGGTGCCACCAGCTGGCTTTGGGACCTGGGACCTTGGTTTTCCTGTTTGAAGTGAGTAGTGGTGTGGGTGATGGTGAGAAACTTTCTAGCATCGACACCCTAGAAGGTTCTTCTGTGACTCCCAGAGCAAAGCGTAAAGGAAAGGTGGAGACATTCTAGCCACACTTGGAACAGAGGTCAGATGATAGCTGCCAACCCAGCTCTGGTGGAGCGGGGAGAGGGACTGCAGGAGGGGTCAGGGAATGTGACTTGCCTAGCACTTCTGTGTCACTGAGATCTTTCACGGGATACTGCCTTCAGTCTCCATGGCAACCTCGGCAGGTAGATGCTAGTAGGACCCTCTTGGGCGCAGTGGTAGCCAAGGACCTGAGGTTCTGTGATCTTGCAGTTGTTCGGTGCTGGAACTTGAACCTGAACCTCTTTCCTCCAGACCCCAAGTTCTCTCCACCTTACCATGTGAAATAGGAAGTTGCTGTGATTGGAAGGGCAGACTGAGTGGGTGGGCTGGAGACAAGACCTTGTGACATTCTTTTCTTGAGTGACACTGCGGTGCTCTTGTGTGGAATCCGCAGGCTTGGAAGGGGGTCAGAGTGCAGCAGAAGCTCTTCCACAGCAGGCAGGAGTTTATGACGCTGACCCAGGATGGCATGCAGGACGGGCCTGCTGCAGGGCTCTGGTATGTCTCCCTGCTGTCCCCTGGCCATCCCCATGGCTTAGGTGGAGCACTGTGGAGCAGCAGCTCCCATCGCAGGGCCCCGCCTCGTCCCAGTTCACTTCTGCTAAGTGGTGTATTCATTTTTTTTTTTAAGAGAGAGAAAGAAAATGTCAATTTTTTTATTTTTTCATCTGGTTTTTGTTTTTACAACACTTAGCTGTGTACATGGTGCTGGGGTTAGAATCCAGGTCCTCATGTGTGCTAGTCAAGCACTCTACTGCTGAGCCCCCACTCCAGCCCCCAGTGTATTCGTTTTTGACCACTGTTTTTCTCAGCAGTCCTCTGAGCTTACTTGTCACCAGCCCTGGGCACCGTGGAGGACCTCCTCTGCCTAGGGCTGCTCACTGTCACCTTTTTTTCCTGCGAATTCATGTAATGAAAGTAGCCTTTCTTAAAATTGTGGAAAATCTGCTACGGAAGCTACTTGGCTGAGGTGGTTTCCTCTGGGCTTCTCAGGGATGTGTCTTGCATGCAAGAGTAAGTCCCACAGAGGGGCCAAGCGCTCAGACCCAGCACTCCCTGCCCTGGGATCCCCGGCTCTCTAGCAGGACCTGCAACGCGCCTGGGAGACTAGGAGCCAGGTCTGTTTTGTTCTGCCTTCAGTTTCGGAGGCTCTGAAGAAGCCCAGGTGAGGGAGGGGGTACCTCTCATGCCCCACTCTGTTGCAGCAGATGTGCAGGTCCCAGGTGCTTTCTTGGCATAGTTGTCCAGGGAAGGAGCCCAAAGCTTTGTCCCTTTGGCATGCAGCCCTGGTGTCTGCGGGGCTGGCCTGCAGGCTGTCACCCCATGCCTGACCTCAGGTGCTGTTTGCACTCGCCCAGGCTCAAGCAGGTCTCTCCATCTCTTCAGCTCTCTAGTGACCGCACTGGCCCCTCTTGCTGGGCCTCTCAGGTCCTCACCTACCACTTGCTGGAGGTCGGGTGGCTCTTCTGAGGTCCTGCAGGTCCAGTCCACGTTCCTAAGCTGAAGCTGCAGCCCATCATCCTCTGCACTCTCTGGTCCAGCTGCGGGGGAGGACCCATTGTCATGGTCAGTGCCCCTCACTAGGGGGAGATTGTGTGTCTGCACACACTTGGACCCTGCAGAGACAAGTCAGTTACTGAGCTTCTGCCTGGGACCAGGGATGGCAGTGTATGCTGATCTTTTCAGAATCTTTACAAACTAAATAGTTGATTTTGCTTTGTCTGTGGAGGCTGGGGCTGGAATCCAGGTATAGGCAGGGAAAGTGACTCCCAGTGAGCTATGCCCCTGCCCAAGGGTTGGCTTGTTTTTGGTTTTGTTTTGGTTTCGTAAGCCACCTTCTGGATCCACTGGCAAGAGTATGGACTTTGGGAATCTGAGGCATCCTGAAGTCCAGTCCTGTCATGAGCTGTGCAGCTCTGGTGGTTGCCCGACCTCTTAGAACCTGACTCTTTCTTTGCTATAAGACAGTAGAAATGTTCTGGGGGTGTTGCTGCCCTCCTTCTCCCCTGGGCGCACCTGTGGCTGGTGGAGGAGTGGCTGATGGCTGGGAACGTCAAGCAGGGTGCCAGGGTTATGGGAACATTTCACCCAGATTTTTAAGAAATAGACTCTTTAAGCCCCAGGCTTGATTCCCTGATTCCAGAAATACAAGGGTGGAAAGAACTTGAGGAACTGAGATATTATCTAGGATAAACAAATAGAAAAATAAGTAAAGGACAGAACACCATGAATGATGGGGTCCCTCCAGTGTAAAACCACTAAGAGGACAGGAAGCAGGCATCGCAGGACCGGCGCAGGAACCCCACTGACCGCCTCAAGAAAGGGACCATGGGGACAGCTGCACCAGGACTTTAACTTTTGTACCTTTTCCAGTTTCTGCCACAATCCCATATTACCCAACCACCATCACCACACAAAATTTGAATTACAAAAAATGAAAATGCAGCTGGAACTCTGAGGAACGCGGAGGCCACGGAAGCGGCTGGCGGGCCGGGCTTCCAGAGCCAGCCAAGGCCCAGGACCAGTGTGGCTGCGCAGCCACGGTGACTGGGGTCGGTGGAAGGCCACGTGGCTCTGGGAGCTGAAAGGGTCCATTCTTCTCCTGCTGCCCCTGGCCAGGCACCTCCTGGCCGGCCGTGAGCTGCGGAGTCCTCAGGAAGTTTTCAGATCCTTCCCCAGGACAACTTGGACAGAGCGGGGATAGATTTGGCTGGGCATAGCAAAGCCCAGTGGCCACATGCCCGCGGGGTGCTACGGCAGCACGTTGTCGGGCCTGCTGTGGCCGCCTGGCCTGGGATGGGAGGAACTCAGGGAGAGTCTTCAGAGATCCACAGCCTGCCAGGAGGGCCTGGAGCTTCCTCTTTGAACTCTATGTTTCCCCTAATTGCTGGTCCATAGAGACCTGGCTGAAAGTTAGTTTAAATACTAAAATGAGTTTCAAACCACTAGTCTCAGCCCCTGTGGAAACAGGACACCAGGTAAAAATAGAAACTTCAAGCCAGCTTGTTTATCTAAGCCTTACGTTGCTTTGCTGTAGGACTCTGAGAGCCCTCTGGCAAATGAATTATGTTTGCAGAGATTCAGGTGTGCGGGGAGTTCTTTCAGGAGGAGACTGGCCACTCTTCATTAAGAAAAGTCAAGGCAGCCTAAAATAACCCTGAAAGAAGATGCTGTGTCTGAATAGAATGCTTCCCAGGCAGCCAGGGCCTCTGCCTGGGCCTTCACAGCCGTGGCATGGAAGGGTGGGCACCAGGTTCCTTCCTGCAGTGTCAGAATCAAATGGGCAGGATTCACAGAAATGGCAGAGCCTCTGGATCAGACTTGTAAGCAAATGAAATTGGCTTTTCTCCCAAATCCTGCAGTGATTTAACCGCTGGACTGTAAATCAAAGGGGCTGTCTGAAAACCAGACAGCCTCCCCAATTGGTGTATCTCAAGTATTCCACCCCTGCAAGCTAAGAGAGGAGATCACTAGGCTTCTAGAGGACTGAGCCCATGAGGGAGGAAGAAGAGCCGTACACTCTCCGAACTCTGTGGGAACCTCTGGCTGGCAAGCCCTTTGCAAGGCCACACACCTTTAGAGTTGTGGTGAAGTTCTCCACGTGACCCAGATCAGTTCCAGGACACCATCCCTGCACACACCAAATGCACAGGTGCACAAGTCTTTTTAAAGTGGAGCATTTGCACAGACCCTGCATACATCCCCCCGTATGCTTTAAATCACCTCCAGATGATGCGTACTACCTCATGCAGTGCGGATCTAGGTAGATAGTGCTTGTACAGTATGGTTTAGGGAACTATGACAAAGTCTCTGTTCAGAACATACAGCTTTCTCTCCAATATTTTGATCCATGGTTGATTGAATCCTGAGAAGCAAAACCCAGGGATGCAGACGGATGATCATATATGAAAAGTATAAGTGAGCCCTGAGACTGCCGGTGTTGGTGACATTAGAGGGACTTTGGATTAGGTGGCAGTGGGCAGGGGCTTTTCAGCCTAGCTGCAGGCGGTGGCTCCCTCCCTGAGCACCTGCTTGCTGTGCTCCTGGTAGAGGAGGCTCCCTGGGGTAGTGGGGGAGGCCAGGTGCTTCTGGAAGGATCCCCGGTCCCTTCCCTTCCTGCCATGTTCGGAAAGAAAGGGGTTTGCAGAGGTAAAGACCAAAAGTCCAACAGTGCCTTCCAGAAGTAGTCTCAGAGGCCAGCTCTTGTGCAGAAGGACCTGACCACTCCCTGGACGTGGCAAGCAGCAGAGGAGCACTACATGAGAGCAGAGCTGCCCTAGGTTAGCAGGGCCTGGACTGCAAGGTTGCACAGAGGCTTGGAGGGTCACGTGGCGGCTGCCCTCAGGGCTGCCAGCTGGGCTGTTATTGCAGATACCGATCGTTATATTCCTTGACTCCTCCAGAGTGTTTGGCAGACACACAGGCATGCAGGGTCACTTTATTTAAGGAGTTAGCAGGCCAGGAAAGATTTGTTGTCAGGGACAATGCAAGTGGTAAACATTTCATCCCTTAAAAGGCAAGAATGTCGCCTTTTAAGGACAGGAGAGGACGAAAACCCCAAGAAGCAGGAAATCGGCCATTTGCAAAGCATATCTCAGCTGCTGACTATTCGGGGTGTGAGCTGAGCAGTGTGGGGACTGCGGAGGAGGAGGAAGGGGCCGAGCTCGGGGCACCTTGGGATTCCGTAGTCCTTTTAACTTTTAAAATCAGTTGACTTCAATTATGTAAATGAATTAAAGTGCCTAGGAGTAGAAGAAACAGTCACGTAAAAACGAATGCGGATTTTCATCTGCAGCCTATCTTTCTCCTCTCTCTTGAAGGTCCCGCTGCTGTGGTCCTTCTGCTCCGATGTTGAGTCCTATCTCCCGGGTCTGTGCAGGCAAGGGGGAGGCCACATGAGCTTTGTGGGATTATCTGTGTTTCCTAAAACAGGAAAGGCTTGTGAGCTCACTTCTTAGATGGCGAACTTCTTAGAAGCATTGTGTTGCTCCTGAGGACCCCTGAAGTGTCCCTTCTGAATGCCCAGCAGAAGTGTGTTCAGTGGACTTCTGCTGTCCTCTGTGTGGAGCAGGCAAATAAAAAAGTGTCTAAAGTTGTTTTCTGTTGCTATAACAGAATACCTAAAAACAGGTGGTTTATGAAGAGTAAAGGTTTAGCTGGTTCCTGGTTCTGGAGGCGGGGAAGTCTAGAGCATGGCCCTCTCGCCCCATTGAAATGCGGCAGAGCAAGTGTGCGTGCCAGGGTCTCTCCTCACCATAGGGGCCCCACCCCATGACCCCATCGACCTCCCAAAGGCCCCCTTGAAATATCATGAACATGAAGTTGGAGTTAAGTTCGCAATGCATGAACTTTGGGGAGATGCATTTGAACTATAAAATCAACAACCTACCTTTCTTGCTCCCTGTCCCGAGTCCCTCCATAACACAGAGCACATGATCCCCTCCTGCAGGGGCGATCAGGCTCCTGGGACCGGTGTGCTGTTGTGCACACCTTGCAGAGCCACCCTGCCTGCCGGGAGCAGAGCTGGACAGCAAGCATCCGGGTCAGCTCAGGGTGCCGAGAGTCCTGCCCTGGACAGATGTTTATTCCTCACTGCTCTGGAGGTGCAAGACTGGGTGAAGAGTGGCAGCATGTTGGGTGCTGAGGACCTCTCCAGGCAGACGCCTCCTCCAGCCTGTACAAGAGCACAGGTCCCAGGCGTGTGTGGCTCCACCTCCTGCCCTCATCACCTCCCAAGGTTCCACTTCCTCCAGCCCTCACACTGGGGCCAGGATTTGAGTTTTGAGGGTACCAACATTGATTCCAGTGCATCAGGTGGACAGCCAGCCCCAGCAGTCTCTTCCTAACACCACAGTTACAGGGCCACTACCTGCCTGGCCACAGCACATCCCTCCACTTCCTTCTGAAAGTAGAATCATCCTCACTTCTTCAGGTGATCAAAGCAGCCCAGGTTTAGGCTCCCAGAAACCTCAATCTGGAAAGCACTAGAGAGGTCCACGCTCAGTGTGATGAAGGCTGCCTGCTCCACCCGGCTGCTTAAGTCGCCCGGGACTTTCTATCAGTCAGTCAGCCAGGAGCCCTCAGGCCTGCAGGGCCAGTGTGGCTGTCATCTCCCTCATGTCCCTGGAGGTACGAGAGAGCGCTCTTGGGTCTCAGTGCAGTGGAGAAGACCCAAGAAGGATGCGCTAGGGATCATCTCCAGCACACGTGCAGCCCGACAGGGGGCACACCACAGTGGCAAGCGACGCTTCCAACACAGGCTATTGGCCACCGCAGGCTGCTTCCTGAGAAACGGGAGTGCATGTTCTATCCCAGGGAGCAAGACCCTGGTAGAGGAAGTTTCCATCATCTACTCCCACTTCTCGAACACCTTTTAGTCCCAGAACTGCTGCTTCTGAAGACCTGTGTTGTGTCCTGCTGGTCTGTTCACAGCAGGGTCCACTCAAGCCAAGGTCTTCCATTCCAGGAAGACGAAGGAAACAAGTGGTCACTCCGAGCAGATGTTGTTGACGGACCCACTCTCCAGAAATAAATGTTGGCAGGAAACGGGAGGAAGCCTGGAGAAGCCCATCAGTCATCAGCCCAGGAGGCTTTGCCAGGCCAGGCGTGCTTGGGAGGGGACATATGTTCTTTGAAGGACCTCATCCTGAGAGGCAGCCCAGGGCAGGAGGTAGGACTCAGCGAGTCCTGAGTCTGCGTTTGGCCTGTGAAGTCATCCGAGCCATTCTTTTCTCTGTGTCTTAGTTTCCTTGCCTCTGTGGGAAATAGGGAAACTTAAGGAGAGGGTGCACTTGGGTCCCTCAGCTCCGCTGTCCCTACTGTAAGGCGTGTTAATGAACTTGTGACCAGGGAGCCGGGCAGGGATACCAAGCAGAGGAGCAGACTCCATCCTGATGGATAACGGCGCACATAGAAAGTGTAAGGTTTGGTTTCAGCTTTTAAAATAAGCTTGATTTTTCTTTTTAGAGCTTTCTTGTATAGGGATCTTTTTTGTTCTCCTTTCCCCCTTCAAATTAAACCTTTATGCACTCCCTCCTCCTTTCTAAAATGCTGGGGATCAAACCTAAGGCCTTGTGCATGCAAATCAAGAGCCCTATTGCTGAGCTACACCCACGGCCACCGAATCAAAGCTTTTTATAGTGGGAGAAAAAAATAGCAAAAAGGAAACACATTCTGGCCCCTCTGCTTTTAATCTTCAAATAGTCTGTGTATAGAAACCGACTTTTTTACTTTTATTTATTTTTTTATTTTTTAAAGAGAGAGAGACAGAGAGAGAGAGAGAGAATAGAAACTGACTTTAAATAGCCCTTTCTGACGTTCAGGGAAGTGGAGTCTGGTAAATGCCAACTCAGCCTGGGACAGGACACTTCCCAGTGAGAATCGTGTATCTCAATGTGGATTGAAACAAGAGACATTTCATAAAGCAGATGATATTTCTCAGTGCCAGTAAGTCTTCATGTAAAACCCCACATGCAATTCTGTTTCCCTTTGTTAGTCATGAAAGGCTGCTATTTAAGAAAACCATGTTAGGAAGAGCAGCTTTGGACGCAGCGGGTCAGCTCCCCTGGAATCCTGCAGGTCTCTCTTTTTATTCAATCCAGAGATTCGCTACATCTGTCCCCTGGCTGACAGCACCCACAAACAGGCCAAAAGACCACCTGGTTTCTGACATGTTTGACTTCTAATGTTATCTGAAGAGTGTTTCAAAAAATAACTGGTCAACAACCCCTCTCCAAAACTAACAAGCGTAAAGATAGGCAGTGGGCCTGACCTTCTGAAAAGAACATTATAAACATGGCCAGAGGCACAGGAAAAGCTACTGTGCATCTCAGGTCAATTAGGGAAGCAGATTTATTTATTTATTTGGTACCAGGGATTGAACCCAGGGGCACTTAACCACGGAGCCACATCCCCAGCCCTTTTTATATTTTATTTTGAGACAGGGTCTTGCTAAGTTGCTTTAGGGCCTCACTAAGTTGCTGAGGCTGGCTTTGAACTTGCAATCCTCCTGCCTCAGCCTCCCGAGCCACTAGGATAACAGGTGTACGCCACTGGCTGTCCCTGGCAGGGAAGCGGATTTAAAACCAGTTTGGGACACAGTCAGGATGGCTATTAGCAAAACAACAAAAGTGGAAAAGAAGTACTGGCCAGGTTGTGGGGAAACCGGAGCCCTTGTGACCTCTTGGTAGAAATGTAAGATGGAGCTGTCCCCGCAGAGCACAGTATGGAGGGAGGCTCCTCTGAAAACTAAGTAAACTGTCACTTCTGGGTGTAAACACAAAGAGATAGGAGGCAGAGACTCAAATAGATGTTGAATCGTCCATGTTACGGGCAGCGTCATTGAAGTAGCCAAGGCGGCAGCTAGCGAAGTGTAAGTGCGTGAACAAGCTGTGTCGCGCACTATCCGTGGAACATTAGTCAGCCTTGAAAAAGAAGGAAATTCTAACACATTCAGCACCTGGGTGAACTTTGAGGACATTGTGCCAATGAAATAAGCCACTCAGAAAAAGCAGAATACTGCATGATCGCCGTCATATGAGCTGCTTGGAACAGTCAGATTCAGAGACAAAGAGGGTAGGGTTGTGGGGCTGGGGGGCAAGAAGTGTTTGAACGGCTCATAGCTTCAGCTGGGGAAGGTGCAAACGCTCCATCCACGACCAGCATCCTCCTGAAGTGACCGCAGACCAGCCAGGTCTTCACCTGGACCTCAGGACTCCTGCCTGTTGGTCTTACAGGAGAGCTCCTCCACAGCACCAAGTACCAGCACTCTGCAATGGTGCTGTTCTGGGACAGCCTGGGTGATAGTTGTGCCACCACCCCAGAGGGCACTTGGTCCTCAGTACTATCCCAGCAGCACTGCTTGCAGGGCTGAGAGCCCTTCTTCCCTGTCCCCATGACTTTCTGAGCTTTTCCTGAATTCATACTGGCATTTGAGGGTGAGACACTCGCCTTCCAGAATGGCCACAACTGAAGGTGTCACGGTGGATGTTTTTAAACTTTCAAGTGGGGAGTGGCTCGAAGGGCAGGTGGGCCGGGCATGGTGCGAGTGAAGGGCTGCGGGGAGCAGCGGCCAGCTCCTTGCCTGCCATTCCCCGAGCTCCGGCAGGGAGGGGCACGAGTCCCTGTGGACCGTTCAGACCCACTAGCTGAACTCGGGCTCCTGATGGTTCCTCTTTCCAGAATGCGACGGGCTCCCGCAGGTGGTGCTCGGCCAGGGCTGGTCCCCGCACCGCCTCAGTGTCCCTGTGAACAGCTCCGGGACAGGAGTCCTGTGACGTCTTAGTAGTTGATTGCAAGTTCTGGGCTGGGAGCCAGGATGGCAGGCAGGCAGGGGAGGACTGTGTGGACCCTGGTGACCTCCCAGCCCTGGGCTGGGTGCTGCAGGATTCATGTCAACCTTCCATCTGGGCTTTACCTGTCAGAAGCCCTCAGGGTGAGGATTGCAGAACCTTCAGCGAGTAGTCATGATTTGCTAAGGAAATGCAGCATGGTGGAGCTGCTGAGCTCAGGCTGTTCTTCTCAGTTTGTATTCACCCTCAGGTGCCAGGTGCGTGAGGGAGCAGGCATTTATCTCTTCACACCCAGTGGGTCCACTGTGTGCGAACCACCTTGATCCACCACTCCTTCCTTCTGGCAGTTACGCAAGAGGCCCTAACACTAAGAAAAAGGTTGACACAGAAGCGAATGACCCACCCCAAGGCCTCAGCCGTGAAGCAGCGGGCCAGCCCCTGCCTGAGCAGCCCGAGTAGGCCACGTTCCTGGGGTCGCCCCTGTGGCCTGCAGGGCAGCTCCCTGCCAACCTTGAGCGCAGTGCCCTCTGGGTTTCTCCCTTGTGCCCCCAGAGTCCTCTAGGAAAGCGCAGCAGCAAAGCACCCAGGCCCCAGGCAGCAAGGATGAGCCTGGATCTGGCCATCGCAAGCCACAGCCTGCGTCAGCTAGGGAGACTCTCCTGGCCTGCAACTCGGCTCACCTGAGGACTGCAGAGGCCTGAGGTCCTAAGAACAGAGTTCTCCCGGGCGGGACGAGGGAGGGGCAGCTGGGAAGCCTGCTTCTCCTGACTTGCCCAACCTATCCAAGAGCAGCAGCATCCAGCCAAATAGCAGTCACCTCCAAGTCTGAGCTCTCAGACCGGCGCGGCCAAATGCTGGAGCGCAAGCACACCCTGGCCCTGAGGGACTGACCTCTGGGCTGGGGAGCCCAGGGTCCCCCAGAACATGAGCTGCCTGTTCCCTGGCCCAGCCACAACCCGATCAGAGGGCGCTGTGACTCCAGAGGTGTGTTCTATGAGCCCACGGACCTGGCACCACTGCTAGGAGCAGAATAGCAGAGAGAGAGCCCATGTCCAGGGTGAGGCAGTCCCTGGCTCAGGCGTCCTGTGGCTTGGGTCAGGATGTCCACCCTGTCTTTGCCAGTGTGATAGGCACAGGTTGGTGGTGTTATACTCACCACCTGCAGCCATCCCCCTTATCCGTTCCAGACCTCTCTTCCTCCTGCCAAACTGGAACTCCCCATTAAGCACTGCTGCCTGGTGGTCCTCTCCCCCCGGCCCTGGTGGCCAGCATCCCGCCTCCCGTCTCTGACGTCGTTACTGCAGGCACCCTGTTTCAGCCCAGCATCCTCAGGTTCATCCGTTTTGCAGCGGGGGTCATGACCTTCCCTTGTGAACACCGACTCCAATTTGCTGATCCATCCCTTCATGGCCAGGTCCTTGGTTGCTCCCACCTTTGGCTCCTGTGAGTGGTGCCGTGACCATAGGTGTATAAGTTTGTGTTCGAGGCTCTGCTTGGCTGAGTACCTGGAATGGGAGTTGCCAGGGTGCACTGCAGCTGTTCCAGATTCTGCGCAGCCGCCTACCTGTGCGCTGCATGGCTCAGTGTTTTCCGTGGGCCATCAGGACACAGAGTTCGGTTTTCCCCACACCCCATCGGCATTTGGGGTTTCTGACTGTTGCTGTCCTTTCCTCCTGAAGCCAAGTATGCAGTATCTGGCCTGGAGAGGGGATAGGATTCTAAGGAGAGTCTAGCTCACAGCTGCAGCATCCCGCAGGTGTGACCCAGGTGGGCACTGGGTGCACCCACGTGTCTGCACACACACACACCCCTCCCCTATCTGCACACTGGAGCCTGGCTGCCTCTGGGGAGCTTGGGTTGTAAGTGACAGGGACCAGGGCCCTATCCCAGTGTGGTGAGAGCCTGGTTGTGGGACAGCACCTGTATCCTGGTCTCATGGGGACTTGCGGTCTCTTGCCTTCAGAACCACGACCATGCCTGCATAGCCTGTCGGATCATCTACCGGTCAGATGAGCACCACCCTCCCATCCTGCCCCCGAAGGCTGAGCTGACCATCGGCCTGCATGGGGAGTGGGTGAGCCAGCGCTGTGAGGTGCGCCCAGAGGTCCTCTTCCTCACCCGCCATTTCATCTTCCATGACAACAACCACACCTGGGAGGGTCACTACTACCACTACTCTGACCCCGTGTGCAAACACCCCACCTTCACCATCTATGCCCGGGGCCGCTACAGCCGCGGCGTGCTGTCCTCGAGGGTGCTGGGAGGCACGGAGTTCGTGTTCAAAGGTAGGCCAGCTCCCTGCGGTGCCGTGGGGGCTTTGGGGACAGCCCTGGGGCATTCCTCGGAGGCAGAGCTGGTGGGAAAGGGCCTCTTCTGTGGATGCTGGGGCCAAAATCAGGGGGTAACCCCTTCTTGAGGCATCCTTCAGAACACCCCAAGTGCCACTGCTCAGAGCAGGGCCGGGTGCTAGGCTTGGCCTGCGGGCTCAGGGGCGGCAGAGCCCGTGCCAGCACCTGGGGAGTTGTCAGGTGTGGTCCCTGCCTCATCGGGGCATGCACCTGTGGCCAGTCCCAAGCTGCCTGTTAGCAACCCCTCGGGTGCTTGGGGAATCAGACCCCACATTGTCACCTGACAAGGAGGCAGGCCGGGGCTGCAGGTCGCTCTTGGCAAGGCGGGTCTCACGGTTGCTAGTCGAAGGATTAAGTTTCAACCTTTCATAATCCAACATCAGCTCTGTTTTGCCAAATGAAGAGGCATGGCCCGTGTCTTCCCATGAAGGCCTCTTTTTTTTTTTTTAATTCAGAAATTTATTAATTGAACAATCACACAATCTTTTAATGAAATAATATAATATATAGGGAGAGATTCTGAAGATTAGATTTACACCAAGGGTAGCCCCCCAATCTTACCCTTATCCCTCCCCTCCCCTTCCCAAAACATGTCTAAAAAATATTAGGTTGTATGACATTACACCTTATCTGGATTTAACACATGATAATAGCCTCCTTTCTCCATGGCCAGGATCTAGCTCCAGCCTCCACAGATGAGTGGAGACATTCAATCCTTGGTTCTCTGGGTTATGCTGACTTCACTCAGCATGATTTCTTCCATAGCCATCCGTTTACCTTCAAAGGCTGCAATATCATTGTTTCTAATTGCTGAGTAAAACTCCCTGGAGGCCTCTAAACCAGGTAGCGTAAAACGCCTGTCAACCTAGAGAGGCCCTAGAAGACCCCACCCCTGCTAGGTTTGCTCCTGGAGAATGGGCTGTGGTAAAGCAGCTGAGAAAGCCCCCTTCTCCAAATCCCCCCTGTCCCTGTGTCCACCAGCAGAATGTGCTCACTGAGGGGCTGGCAGAGCCTCCACCTGGGCTGGGTTTCTGCTCAGTTTATTAAACCTGGGGTTCTTGCTTGCGGCCTGACTTCAGCTGCCCAATTTATAGGCCTGTATTAATTTGTGAGAAAGCTAACACTAGTGTAGATGCTTGACACCAAAACTTCTGACATAATTGTATTTTCATAAAAACACAATTCCAGTTTTTGTTGAATATTTTTGCACCCCAAGGAGACAGTTCAAACGTTTCCCAAATCGTTTCATACAACACTCATACGCATGCTCAGCTGCATACATAGGTGTAGTCTGTTTCCTGGCCACACCGGCAGAGTAGTCATCCTTCAGTATCCACAGGGACCCCTAAGGATCCCAAATCGGAAGTTGCTCAAGCCCCATTTGTAAAACTGGCGTGGCGTTTGCATTTGGCCCATGCGGTTCCCCGGTACGCTGTCCCTCATCAGGAGGCAGTGTGGCACTGGACAGTGGCAACAAGTCTGCACGTGTTCAGGTGGGACGCAGCTGCCCCCTGTCTTGCTGATCTGCGGTTGGTCCGATCTGTGATGTAGGACCTGTGGACACAGAGGGCCGAGTGGCTGTGACTGCCTCTCAGGTGAACATGTGAGACTCTGTCCCTGGAGACTGCTTTATGTCCCTTTCAGCCGGGCGGGTAAATAGGATTGCTGTTTGAAAAGAAGGCCTTATGGGGAAGGAGCATTCCCAGCATTGGCCGGGTGAGCGTCTGGCCCTCCACGCATTCTCCCTTACAGTCACAAACTCTTCTTTGTCCTCTGCAGTGAATCACATGAAGGTCACCCCTATGGATGCGGCCACGGCCTCGCTCCTCAACGTCTTCAACGGGAACGAGTGTGGGGCTGAGGGCTCCTGGCAGGTGGGCATCCAGCAGGATGTGACACACACCAACGGCTGTGTGGCCCTGGGCATCAAACTACCTCACACGGAGTACGAGATCTTCAAGATGGAGCAGGATGCCCGGGGGCGTTACCTGCTCTTCAACGGCCAGAGGCCCAGCGATGGGTCCAGCCCGGACAGGCCAGAGAAGAGGGCCACATCCTACCAGATGCCCCTGGTCCAGTGTGCCTCCTCCTCTCCCAGAGCAGAAGACTTATCCGAAGACAGCCGTGGCCACCCGTACGACCGGGCACCGGGCAGTGTAGCCCAGCCGCTGCTCCTTGCTGCCCTGGCTGCCCTTTTGACTCTGCTGCATTGGAACACCCTCAGATAGAAGTTTTTAGAAAGCTCTATTTTTTTTCTAAACCAAGATTCTTTAGCATTCACAGATTTTCTTTACAAAATAGGAAGGACATTGATTTCTTCTGATGCACTTGAAAGCCGGAGGCCGTCCGCCTCCACCCTCCCTCCCCAGCCCCTGAGGCCTGAGCAGCTTGTTTGAAGTTTCTGCTTTGAACTCCAGCCAGCGTCATCCCAGCCTGAGCAACTTCTCAGCAGCAATTGAGCTTCAAGTCTGCAGACAGTTGCAGGCTGGTGTGCGGGGTAGAGGCACCCGGGCTGGAGCTAAGTCCTCTAGTTCTTGTCCACTTGATAATTGTTACGTTTCTGAGCGGAGCTTAGAAGAAACAGGTCCAGCTCCCTCTTTTCCTGCCTTTTTACCACGGGTGCCTCTGGTCCTCCTTCGAGACAATGTTACTCTTTGCATTTTCTGTGCTGGATTCCGGTGCAGAGAGTTGGTTTGGGACTGCAACTGAGACATCTCGTGTTAATAAAGATGATGCGTACGTGTGGATATGTACATAGGAGAGCCTGCGAGGTTTAGCTAAACTGTCTGTATAGCGTTTATGCAAAAAAAAAAAAAAAGTTACAAATTGCAGAAATGCTGAGTGGGAAATGGTCTGTAATTAAAGTTTGAAAGTAATTTAAACTGTTTGTACATCACTAGTTTTCGCTTTCTGGGAGAAGAGACTTGTTCTGTGCTAGGCGTTGGTGGTTGAAAATTCTTTGCTTCACCTTGCAGTGGAGCAGGGCAGCTGGGATAATGGCAGAAGCCCTGCTGTCCCTGGACAGACAGGAGCAGCAATGCATGGGGTAGCTGCAGTGTGCTAATGCCCATGAGTGACAAAGACAGTACCCGCTACCCGCTCATTGTACAGTTTCTTCTTGCGGGGGGTAGGCCAGGTGCACGCTGCTGGGGTTGGCAGAGGGAGCCCATATCTGGTGTCTCTACCATCTTCAAAGATAAGCACAAAGGGGCCAGGCTTCCGTGCCTAGTAGCTGGCTCTTGAGAGAGGATGCAGAGGGACTTGCCCACACAGGTACCTGGTGCCAGCTCTGTTAGTCATCCCACCGTTGGACTGCCAGCTTGCTTCGTTTTCCTTCCTGCCCTCGACTGGGCTCTGCCCTGACTGTAAGTTTCAGGGCCGCCTTATTCAGAGTCAGCTTCTCTTACGCAGCATCATGAGGGGTGGGCTTCGTGGCTGCCCACTCCTTCCGGTTACTGCAAGTGGTGCTACGTAGATACCGAGTGCTGTTGCTCATAGAGACCACTGCAGGGGAGCGCGAGGAAGGGACAGAAGCAGGCGCTGAGACCATGGTCCAGGTTCCAGGAGCTGCCCTCATGTGTGAGAATCAATTTTGTGAAATGTTGTAGTGTTCGGTTCGTTAAGGGTTACAGTGACAGCGTGGAGTACCAAAGTGCTTTATGTTTAGATTATATTTTAAGTTGTGGTGCATACCCAAGGGGATTTATCAAAATGAAAATACTAACTTAATGTCTGCCAAGTTCAATAAACGAAGAGGTCAAGTTCCTCCCACAAAATGAATTTTATCCGTGGATCTATCTAATTAATACTGGTGCTATTATCACAGCACATAACCATACTGCACGTGGAACTACATTCACTGCAGAACACCTCAACTGTGTCATCAGACATAGCCCCTTGGCGCCCCCTTGTCACCTATGCTTTGCTATCTATACTTTTTTTTTTTTAAGTGAGTGAGAGGGAAAGGGATAGTTATTTTCATCTGATTTTTGTTTTTCCTTCTTTCTTTGTGTGTGTGCTGGGGATCCAACCGGGGTTCTCATGCTTGCCAGTTAAGTGCTCCACCATGAAGCCACCTATCCACCCTAGTTATCCATGCTTCTTCAAAGCAAGCCACGTACGTACACCCCCCCCCAGGTAGTGGGTGTTCACTTGTACACCACATATGCCAGCGTAGGTAAGCCTCAGGATGGCATGGCACTCACGTGGTCCCATCGTGTTCTGATGCAGTACAGATAGAGAAGGACCAACATAACACAAATGCTGGCCTCTCATTGTGTCCCCCATGGACATCATGACCTGCCTTGGATATGGCGTGCTAACGTCTCCCAGGATCTCTGAACTCCCCGCGTGTCTGGTGGGGAGCTTCATGTCTGCTTTCTTTCTTTCTTTTTTTTTTTTTCAAAGAAAGAGAGAGGGACAGTGAGATAGAGAAAGACAGAATCAATTTTATTCATTTTCTCATGGACTTTCATTGCTCACACACTTCATTGTGTACATGGTGCTGGGGTTTGAACCCACGAACTCGTGCATGCAAGGCAAGCGCTATAACCGCTGAGCCACCGCTCTAGCCCTCATGTCTGCTGTCTTGTCACCTCGAAGGCATAAGGTCGTTCATTCACGGGCCAGGCATGCTGACTGGAGACCAAGGTGGTGTCTGAGGTCAGGCATGCCTGTCCCTGGACTATTCTACAAGGAGCCTAAGATGCTCAGACCCCATGCACTCAAGCTGCTGGGTCTCCTGCAGTCAGTGGCCAGGATTCCCCACCACTTTGGAGAAAGGCAGGGTGAGAAAGGAAGGCGCTGGCTAATTTCACCAGCCCGCTGCCACTGGCTGTCTTAGTCTATTGCTGTAGTGGAGCCCCTGAGTCCAGGTAATTTAGAAAGAACAGAGGTTTGTTTTGATTCTGCAGATCAGGAAACCCCAGGTCAGGCAGCTGCTCTGGCAGGGACCTCCTGCTGCTTCTACCCATGGTGGAAACGGAAGGTGTGGAAGAGGCACAACAGGAGGCCCTGTGACAGCAGTCTCCGTGGCAACTAGTCCAGTCCCATGGGAGCAGGAACTCAGCCCCAGAGGAGGACATGAACCCATTCCTGAGGGCTCCACCCCACGGCCCAAGCATCTCTCAAATGAGCTGATAGGATTGGGGTCAGAGAGTTGTTCTCTGGCAGCCGCTGAGTTTGGATGTAGTCAAAACTTCCTCTAAAAATCAAACTGACCCCACGTTACCCAGCACAGACGGAAGGTCTGGTTTCCCCAGGCCAGTCTACTCTGGAATTCAAGAGGAGCAGGCGGCACACATCCCGCCCAGCATCTGTGACCTCCGCCATCGCAGCAGTCCCCCTCAGCGGCCTCATCCTATGGCTATGGCCTGACTTGGCAGCACCCAACACTCAGGATCCCACTGGACCAGGGCCGTCCAGTACATCCACTAGGCCCTCCCACCCTCATGGTCTCCAGCTATGGAGATGCTCTGATGACAGTCACCACCTCTTTAAACACGTCCTGGAAGCAAAGACGCCCACAGCTGCACACACAGACACTTCAGTGCCTGGTTTTAATGGTGCACCGAGCCCCAGTAAGACACTGGGAACATGGCAATGGTTACGGAACCAGAAGGACACTCTCCCACAGGAAAATGCACCAGAGCCTGGGTGGGTGATGAGAAGCGGGCAGGGACGAGGGAGCCCAGAGGCCTGCCACCCCACACAGGTGTCGTGGCCCTCTCGAGACAGCAGAGCTCTCCTGAACCCAAACATCTTTCCTGAAGACGTATCTGCACCAAGAACAAATAAAGGTGTTTGGGATAAATGTTTTCCACTGATTTCTAGATGTGTGGGGAAATGCAAGCATTCTTTTCTTACCTTTAAGAGAGTCACATGTCCTACAAAATGAATTCTTCAAGTCCCTATGATAACCCAAGAGTATCCCTGGCTTTCAGGGCAAACGGTCACTGATTACAGACTCAGTCCCATACGATGATCATAGTCACCTTTCCCTGGTATTTCAGTTGGTAAATATAACTCTATCCTGGTAAGATAAGTTTTTACAAAACAGGAGTTACGGCCTCTGGCTTCTCCATTGGCCGAGATGGGATCACACTGACCCACCCAACCCAGGGGAGCAAGGGGTGGGCATAGACACTTCCTTTACCAAGGCACTATTGCATTTGAAAATGGGGTGCGGAGCCACCACGCGCAGGGTGGTGGCTTCCATGGATTCGCTGAGCCTGTTTCTGACACGGGCTGTACCACCAACTCTACGGCTCTGTGCCCTCTGAAACGCCATGGCAGGACTTCCACCCCTCTACTCGTGGCCCTTGTGCTGGAATCCGGAAACATGGGAGGTGGTGTGTGCAAGACTGCAGTGGGCACCCCCGACCCCCACTGGATCTCCGCCTTCATCTCCCCATGCTGGAGGGCAGTTGGCACAAGTAAGGAATTGCTTTTCACCTCTTTATGTCCCTCGAAGTCACTTCCTCTCAAGTAAGTTAATGGCAGAGGAAGCTCCTTCCGAAGACTGGAGAGCGTGTTCTTTGAGGACTTTGGATCTTTGAGGCCTGGCCTTGCTCCAACAATGTGTCTTAGGCACTGAGAATCTAGGGCCTGCCGAAGATCAAGGTGACAGGAAACAAGAACACTATGTCCAGAGACCTTCTGTCAGATCATCTTCCTGCCTCCTGAATACCCCACTCAGGCCCCCACAGATGAGCACCGGGTGATGCGTGCGCCCTGGGATCCACAGGCGTTGACGGAAAAATGGAGATACCTGCTGCGTGTGTTTCCTTGGGAAACAAAGCTGGGTCTCGACCCAGCATCACGAATGTGAAAGAAAATGGTTTAATGCCTCCCAGTGTGCTTGACTGATAGCTCCTAAGAAGAGCACTTTAGTGGGGCTGGAGCGGTGGCTCCATGGTTACGCGCTTGCCCGGCATGAGCGAGTCCGCGAGTTCAAACCCCAGCACCGCGCATACAACGAAGTGCCCAAGGAATGAAAGTCACATGAAAAACTAAATAAAATTGATTCTCTCTCTTTCTGTCCTCTCTTAAAAAAAAAAAAAAAAGCACTTTCAGGTCCCTGGAAGGAGCCTGCCATCTCCTAGGGCAGCTGCAGCAGGAGAGGTTTGCTGTGTGGCCAGCAGGCAGGCAAACCGCAGTGTCATGGCTCCCCTTCAACACGGGTGCCACAGTGACACACAGCGCGGCTTGCCTAGGTCCTCTGCACAGCTTTTTTGCGTTCTCTTCCAACGTGGGCCTAGGAAGGCAGTGAGCTCTTCTTGGAGTTCATGGGCCAGGAGAAGCAGCCGGTATCTAAGCTCCAGTTGGACCTCCACCCAGTTTCCATGTGAAGATCTTTTTATTCTCAGTTGTATTTTATCGATGTCCTAAATGTGCTCCAAGAAATGTGACCAGCCAGGAAGGGGTCTTACTGACAGGAGGCTAGAGAGCGAGGCCCTGCGTGCTCTGGGAACTCAGCCTCCTGGAGCTGGGAGGCAAGCGTGTGTCCCTCTGCCGTAACGAAGCCCAGCTCCGTGCACCCAGTGGACTTTGGTTAGAGCCCCTTCATTCTTGGCCACAGAGTTGGAGCCTGGCTTTCGTAGCAACAGCAAGAACAAGCATTTCCTGAAAGCACACTGTGTATGTGACATTGTATGCGGTTCCTTGGGTAAATTGCTTCAATCTTCACAACCATCTAGCCTGGAGTTTTATAATTTTGAATTCTTACTGATTACCTAGTTATGGTCCGCAGTGTGCTTGCCCTATTCAACCTCTTCATTTTATTTGACAGACATTATTACTGACCCTTCAGACCATGGAGGCCTGAGGAAGCTTCTAAACCTTAGGTCCGGTCCCTGATCTGGGGAGAGAGATAGGAGGAACTGGTGGGCAGAGGCTCTGCTTTTCACTTTGAGGGTGTGACTTACCAGGCCACTCTCCTTAGATCCAGACTTAGGTAAGCCAAGGATACCCATTTTCTTCTAGAACCCCCGAGCAGAGCAATGGGTGCCCCCTTGGCAAGAAGTGGGCAATTTCAACTCCCAAACACCCTGGGACTTGAGCGAGCCTCAGTTTCACGGCCTGCCCAGGAACCATTCCTTGCAGATCTTTCTTGGCGTAAGGTCTCCAAGGCAGTTAGTGCAGGTGCCTTCTGTACGCTTGAGGGCTTGCTCACAATTTTTTCATTTCAAGAGACAAATGTTTGAAGACCTCAGGTCCAACAGGAGAGAGTTAGTACACTCGACAGCCCTCCCCAGAACCCATGTGGAGGCCGAGGCAGGAGGATTGCCAGCTTAAAGCCAGCCTAAGCAATTTAGCAAGGCCCTGTCTCAAAAGAAAAAATAAAAAGGGCTGGGATGTGGCTCAGTGGCTAAGTGCTGCTGGGATCAATCTCCAGTACAAAGAAATAAAAAAGAAAAAAAGCCATGCGGGGTTGAGGGACCCCCTGCTGGAAGTGTGTAGACTGCAGTGTCTGCACTGCATACTTTAGTGGATTGTTCCTGTCCTCTACTTTTGTATCAGGGCTTATTACTCCTCTGATCAACGCTCATTTGCAGAAGATTAATAAAATAACCATTGTCCACTCGCCCGCCCATTCTCACTCTCCATCATTTCCCATGGTGTCTGTGCCTGAGTCAGATGCTCGGCTCTTGCTCCCATCTGTGAGGTGCCGGTGGGGACCAGGCTGGTCACTTCAGATACCCAGGCTTCTCCACTATTTGAGGATGAAGTGCTCAGGTGGTGAAGCCAAGCTCAGCCGAAGAGGATCATGGGAAGGTCCAGAGATGCTGCACAGCTAGGTGAAGAGGCTGCTTCCCTAGGTTCCTCCAGACCCTGTCCAGGATCCCCCCTGCTTCCCTCCTCGCTTCCCTGCACTGACAGCAGCCATGGCCTCCTTCGTGCCCTTCCAGCTGGACTCCCCCAAGGGGCAACAGGCAGGTGCTGGGGTGAGGCGGTGGAGTAGAGAGCTAAGTCACCGCTGCTCTGCGTGCTGGGTTGGCTACCATGGCCACACCCTGTCAGACAGCCCTTTCCAAATAGTCTGGGCTCAGTGGCTCCCACTGTCACCAGTCCTGGAGTGCTGTGCTAGCCCTGGTAGGTTGTCCTGAGTTTATTTTTTTATTTTTATTTTTTTAGGTGAATATGGAGTTACAATTGAGGGGGAAACACTGTCAAACAATCAAGAACAAATGTATATATACTTAGTTATCCAGGGCTAATGCCATGTCATGATGCCCAGCTTGGGTTCCCCATGTTGCTGTTTCCCCCAGGAGACCCCCTGAGTTAAATGGATATCTTGTGGAGGTCAGAGATCTCCTTCTGAGATGATTCCCAAATATTTTCACCCTCCAGTCTCCTGGATATCCTTCCTAATCCTTCCCCCCACCCTGTCCCCTACCCTACACCTCCAGGTATCCTAGGCAATAATCCCCCTGTTTGGGTAAAAATTCATACAATTTGAGGTTATTATTAGCTTAGCCATCTAATATACTGTTTCCAGATGTAATCCAGCTTCCACATTTGAGAGAAAACATTCAGGCTTTGAGTCTCTGAGATTAGGATACTTCACTTAGCATAATTTTTTCCTTTTTCATCCATTTGGCTGCAAAAGCCATAATATCATTTTCTCTAATGGCTGAGTAGTATTCCATTGTGTATATGTACCAAAGTTTATGAATCCACTCATCGAGTGAGGGGTATCTGGGTTGGTTCCTAGTAAATTAAGCTGCTATAAACATTGATGAAGCCACGTCACTATAATATGCTGATTCTAACTCTTTTGGGAAAATACCCAGGAGTGGGATAGCTGGGTTATAAGGTGGTTCCATCCCTAATTTTTTGAGGATTCTCCACACTGCTTTCCAGTGTCCCGAGTTTTTGGTGGTACACACTTTTGCAAGTAATCTCCATAAAAATTCCCTTTTTGAGTTCGGTTTTCTTGGTAGCATATCTGATTATATTAGAGGAATCAGGTAAATATATGCTTGAATCATTTTTCAGATGCCACCTGAGTGCTTTAAAACCATCTGACCAAATTGAGTGCCAAATTTGAGGCGGTGTTTTGTTTTGTAAGTAACAAAACCCGCCATTCTCTGGGGGATAGTCTGCACGGGACTGGTCACCCTTCCCATTCCTCCAGACTCCATGGCATGTGGGCAGGCTACCTACTGGACAGGCACATGGACAGTAGAGGAGAGCAGGGGCTGAGCATGGAGCAGAACTGTCCAGGCTGTGCGTGAGGGGCCACAGGGGAAAATCCCTATCCACGGTGTGCCTCCGTTGCTGTCCACTCCAGCAGGTGGCCGTTCAGTGCCTACCACATCTCCTTCCTTTACTCCACACTGTTTACTCTCTCTCTCTTCACGTCCCCTTTTTCTTCTCGCCCACTGCTTACAGCCGTCGGGGCCTTCAGCCAAGGGATACTCTTATCTGCAACATGAAAAGTCCCCAAGGCCAAAAC
The DNA here is from genome assembly GCA_004027875.1 of Aplodontia rufa. Taxonomy (NCBI): domain Eukaryota; kingdom Metazoa; phylum Chordata; class Mammalia; order Rodentia; family Aplodontiidae; genus Aplodontia; species Aplodontia rufa. The sequence continues at coordinate 3,630 of PVKS010002902.1, read as the reverse complement.
ACGCAGCTGTTAAAACATGAGCGCCACACCTGTTTATTGTGGCAAGGATGCGTGGTCTGCAGCATGTGCCCTTCCAGTCTTTCAGCTGTACAGCAGAGCTGTTCATCACTCACTCGGTCATCTGGTAAACCTGACGCTTTACACCACCGACGGCAGCTCTGCGTCTCCCCCTCCCCACGGTCCCAACCTCCAAATTCGGCTGTGATTCCATGCATTCACCCATCCTCAGGTACCTGGAATAACGCCGTGTTGTCCTTCTTGACTGGTCCGTTCGCTAGCGGTGTGCCTGCAGGCCCGTCCGTGTTGCAGGTCCACCTTCTATCTTAAGGCTGAACGGTGTTCCAGAGCAGCCGTCCGTCACCTTTTCCTTATCCATCCATCCCTAGAGGAACACAGGTCAGCTCCACGTCTTGCTGTTATAAACAAAGCTGCGGTGAGCACGGTGGAGCAAATGTCTCTCTGCGGTCCTCTTTGCCGCTCTTTTGGGCGCACCCCTGTTGGGATTGCTAGGTGAGCGCAGTCCCTGTCTTAACTGTTCAGGGACCCGCACACTGCGGTGCACAGCCTCTGTGCCACCTCACACTGCCCCCTGTGCTTTCCAGCTTCTGCATTCCTCCCGGCACCTGCCATTGGTCCTGCTTCGTGTTGGCTTCTGATAATGGCCGTCTTAGTAGCTATGAGCTCGTATTTCGTTGTGGCCATGCTTGCTGGCGTTAGAATCTGGAGCGTCTTTTTCTGTATTCCTGTTGTCCATTTATTTGCTCATCTTCGTTGAGAACATGCCTGTTCCAACAGTGCACCCATGTTTCAACTGGGTAATTTCCTGTTCTGCTTTTGAGTTCCTTATATATTTTTAACATTAATATTTTATCAGACATAGCTGGTAAATATTTTCTCCTCTTAGGTGGGTTTCCCTCTTACTATAGGAATAAATTTAACCAAGCCTGAGAAAGTCTTGTGCACCAAAACCCACAAAACACACTGAAAAATACTGAAGAAGACACATAAAACAGAAAGACATCATTGATGGAATGAAAGGCTTAATGTTGTTACAATGTCCATATTGCCCCAATCCACCAATCCCTATCAAAGTCCAAGCGACATGCTTCCCAGAAATAGAAAAAGCAAACCTATAATTAATATTAAACCACAAAGGACCCCAAACAGCCAAACAATCTTGACAAAGAAGAGCAAGGCAGGAAGCATCCCTCTGCCTGATTTTAAAAGTATCACGAAGCAGTAAAGTGCTGGCATCAGGACAGACACAGAGACCAGTGGAACGGATTGGGAAGTCCAGGAGCAAATGCAGGTATATACAGTGAGATTAAACCCCGAGGTCACATGGGGAAAGGGGAGTCTCAGCCACAGACAGCTCTGGGGAAACTGGAAATCCCCATGCACACGGGTGAAACGGGACCTTGCCTTACCACACACACACACACACACACACACACACACAGAGAGAGAGAGAGAGGGAGAGAGAGAGAGAGAGAGAGAGAGAGAAGTGACTCAGAAATGTGTGGGAGGCTTCAGTGGGAGCGAGGATTCATAGGAGTAAACAGGAGTGCTCCCTGTCTGGCTCTGGACGAGGACGGAGGTGGCCCCACAAGCACAGGCAGGGCAGAGGCAAACTGAGCCATCCAGGGCAGCGAAAGGCCAGAGTGGGCAGGGAAGATGGCCAGAAGGGGTTAATACCCGGATTATGCAAGGAGCTCCAGCTCAAGAGCGCAAAAGCAAGCAACTCTGCTTTCAGAAACGGGCAAGTCCTGAACAGACATGTCGACCCGAAGCCTGTGTGTTTCACATTGTCTGTTCCTTGACTGCTCTGGTTTTTACCATGGAAACCAGTCGATGATGTCACGGATGGAATTTGTAAACATGTAAGTTTAGATTTCATGAAAGATTTGGTCAAAGATGGGAAATCGCTCTGATTTGCAAAAACGAATCACTTCCGCAGCCAGAGCGTCCTGTGAGCGCCTCGAGCATGCTAGTGTTCAGAGCCACTTCCAGCCAACCCCTGCATTTCCTTATTAGCTCGAAACTAAAAGGCAGGAAACACCCAGGGGCACCAACAACACTTCAGAATCTCGTGCCAATTTAAGGCTGGGTAGACAGTACTGCAGAGCCGGTTTCTTAGCACTTTGAAAAATTCCACTGAAATGCGAGATAAGAGACTTGAAAGGCCAGTACTTTTTTTGCATCAATAAATAAAACATCAAAGTGATTAAGAAGCCACGTATATTTTCCAGGATAATACAGCAGCAATTGCAAAGTCCATGCTCAGCCCTGGCTTGAAAAGCACAGAGAAAGAGTTTGCATTTCCAAAGCATCTTCCTCTTGGGAATGTGGGGGACCCCTCAAAACTGCACCCTGCCCAGTTTTTCCACTTACACTTCATCTCTGGTCATTTTTCCAAACCACAGAGAGCAGATAAGTTAGCTTTTCAGTTTCAATTCACTTGAAAAACACCAGGATGTTCGAGAAAATGGTAGTGATAAAAATAACGAGAAACTAAATAGGAAGTCTGGGAGCCGTAGACAACACGAGGATGACTCTTACCTTTAGCTGACCTTCTCAGGGTTTCTGAGAAAGCTCTCAAGGCACAGACCTTGCCCTGGAAACTGCTTTCTTCTGGTGCTCTTTTCTCTCAGGAGGATGGGCAGAGTTGCTGTGCATTCCCTGGACCCTTCCCCAGATGCCCTGGTTCCTGATGCCCTCTGCACTTGGAGAAAGAGTAAGAGCTTGGAGCCAGACAGACCTGTGTGAACTCCTGCTTGCCCACTGCCTGCTTGATCCCTCTGCTCAGACCCTTCAGCTAGCCTGAGCTCAGCTTCCTCACTAGAGAATGAGAATGTGACCCAAGGGAGTGAGTTTCCCCCATGGACTGGCACCTACCAGCAGCCTGCATTGATGGAGTGCCCCATTCCCAGAGGAAGTGCACCAGCCGAGGCTCCTAGCAGCCCTGGCTGGGGCTCCTCCCAGTGCAGACCCTAGCCCCACAGGCTTGCAGCCCCTGGGAGGGTGTTAGCAAGACAGCTGGGTAGTGTTCATACTAATACAGAAGGGACAAAGAGGAGCATCATGTGTTAATAAAGCTCAATCCACACAGTAGACCCTATAATACTCAACGTGCACTCAAGTAACAACAGAGCTTCAAAATACCATGCAAGTGCTGAGAAAACTGAAGGGAGAAACAATTCTACGATAAGAAGTGCGATTTCATACCCCAGCCCTTTTTATTTTGGGTTAAGATAAGGTCTTGCCAAATTGCCCAGGCTAACCTTGACCATGTGATCCTCCTTCCTCAGTCTCCCGAGTAGCTGGGATTACAGGTGTGTGCCTTCATGTCTGGCTTGATGGTGCCCTTCAATGCAGAGAAGTGCTTCATTTGAGGGAGGTTCAGATTCCTGGGTTTTCTTTGGTTGCTGGTACTTCCCTTAATGTGTGTGAGGCATCATTGCCAAATCCAAGCTCATGAAGATTCACCACTATTGCTGCTTGTCTGACATTTTTTCTAGGTTGAGCTCTTATGTTCATGTCTTGGATGTATTTCAGGTTAATTTTTAATATGGTGTGAGATAGAGGCCCAACATCCTTTGCCTACATGTGGACACCAGTTGTCTCAACCCT